>JASANC010001512.1:0-104696 GCA_030248135.1 Theristus sp. LFF4_11 | reverse complement strand
GTTGCCAATGTTATCCTCAGTTTGCAAAAATTCTGCAACTCTCTCGTCATCAAATAACTCAGTTAGCTTGTCAGCGAGTTTGGTCTCATAAGTTATGAGTGTCTGTGACAATTTCAAAACTAATTTATCCCCATTGGTTTCAAAAGTCACAAAACAGTCCGCACCGATATTTTCGATACAACTAGGTAGAGTGACGCTTTTCAGACAAACGCTCCAATGCTCGTTCGGATCACAGATTAACGGCGTTTGCTGGTTTAGTCTGCAGACGTATTTCGCATTAAGGCTTCCTTGTTGTTCGAGTTTTTCGGACGTAATGTAGAAATAAAACGAATTTTCCATTTCACGCATGTATCAAATCGTTTTCAGACCAGCTGTCTTTCATTTTACCGCCAGTGTCCACATTTCTCAATTTGTAGCTAAATAAAGGCTCCGTCGGAATGATATCGTCAATTTCATAAACCTGTTGTTCGACATGTGGATCGTTACTTTTCAAAAAGCTTTTGTTACGTTTTGACGCCATGACACGTACCCGAGCACCCTTTGAAAATCGTGGTTTCCGCAATATTTGCGTTGGCATTTTTGATTGGGCTTCAAAATTTTTAAATCTCATATTCATGAGGGCAGTGCCAGCATTTTGGTCTGTTATGTTATCTGGAATCAACTTATGCACAGAATTTTGTTCTGAATTGAGCAGATTTGCGCTTAGCTTTGCGGCACTCCACGCTGTAAAGCGCTTATCTTTTTTCAATATTCTCGCCATTCGCGTTCGTAGAGATCTGACCGCTCTTTCAGCAACTGAAAATCGGTATTTTGATTTGCTGACTTGAGAAACCATATCATTACAAAACAAAACTAACCAGCGCATTTATTTTTCGAGTGTAGTGGTGGATAATAAAAATTTACACCATTTTGTTTGCAATATTCAATTATGTCTCCGTGTTCCACACCTCGATCACCCATAAGCGATGCTGGTAATTTGCCATTGTTTTCCTCATTTACAATGTTTAGAAATGCTCGTAGGGCTGTAGTTTTATTAATTTTTCTCAACGGTCGAACATGTATTTGTTTGGTGAAAACATCAACCACGAGAAAAACAGCTTTAAACGGTGATTTAAAACTTTTGGTCAAATAAAATGAGTCCATTTGCCACAGTTGGTCTGCACGATTGACGTGGTAGTTGCGCGCCGAAACGTGTGCAGGAATATAATTCGGTGCTTGGCGATATGTGTAGTACGCATCTTCATTTTTAAGAAAATCATCAACTTGTTGTTTTGTTATTGTTGAGTCTTGTTTTTTAGCTTCTTGGAATAAAATTTGTGGTCTTGAAAATGCTCCAGCTTCGCCAGTTTTATCGTAATAGAGGTCATCAAGTAAATCCATTTTGCGGAAGTTTTGAGCACTGCTCACAAAGACTTGTGATTATTTTGTTTGAATGGTTATTGACGTTATTTTTTTGGAATAAAGTGTTGATTTAGAATGCATCGCTCACAAAGTCGCAGACGTAGCTCAAATATCGATCGTGTTGTCGCGCAAACGCCATTGTCATTGTGAAACTTTTTGAAGTGCTTTCCAAAAGCTGAAATTTAAAATGTCTTAAAAAAGAATATATTTAGAAAAATTTTATAAGCAGACACCTTTCAGATCGGGCAAAATGTCGTCGCACTCGTTGCATTTGAATGCCTTATCAAGCATCGCCTGTGCCATAATTTTTGCGTTCTCAAACGCGGAGTTTAAAGTGTTGCCTCAGATTCCGACCGGTTGCACGTTTGATGTGTTTTCACGTCTCCTGAAATGCGAGAATTTGCCGTCGTTCGTGCCCGCAATGTAGGTTGCAAAGTTGAGAATTTTTTTTAACAATTTGAACATGCTGACATTTTTATTAGTTTAGCAAAATGCACAAAATGGAGGTTACATCGTGTGTAGTGGCTTCTGACTGGTCGTTGTTTGTGAAACTGCTAAAAGTGCACAACTTTATTGTGCAAACGAATGTTACGGCATGCGACAAGGCACGTGAAATTTGATAATTTGTTTGTTACTTGTAAACTGTATTTAATAGGGATACACCAACAGTACGCAGAAGGCTTCAAAGTTTTAGGCGGGTGAAACAACCGAACAAGTGCCTCTGACACCAGTGCACCGCACAACGTCTGTGCGGGTGGCAGACACTGACACCCTTCCAAGTCTGCCGGGAGTGGAACAGGCAGACTTTGACACGGTTCCTAGTCTGCCCGGCCTCGAATCCGACATCCGCACAACGCCTGTGCACCGAACTGTGCACCGCACAACGCCTGTAAGTTTTTGAATAAAGAGTTCAGCAAAATGTGGCGGCTAACGAGTTTGCAGTTTGCCTTATTGAAAAGTGTGTTTTATGCGTTAATACCACAATAAGCAATTTTTAGCTTTTTGATGAATAAAATGTGTAATTGAATGATCGACTTAGGCGTCTCAATCATTTGAAACAACCGAACAAGTGCCTCCGACAGCAGTGCACCGCACAACGTCTGTGCGGGTGGCAGACACGGACACCCTTCCAAGTCTGCCGGGGGTGGAGCAGGCAGACTTTGACACCGTGCATAGTCTGCCCGACCTGAAATCCGACATCCGCACAACGCCTGTGCAGCGAACTGTGCACCGCACAACGCCTGTAAGTTTTTGAATAAAGAGTTCAGCAAAATAAAGAGTTTTACGTTTAGAGCAGTACAGGTGCCTTATTTGCGAGTGTCAGCAGCTGGGTTGCCCGCCGTGCACGTTGCAACACACAGAGTGATCTCGACAAGACCGCATGTAAGTTGAAACTTGGCACTAACTTCAGTCTTCATGTATAAAACTTTTTGTTGTCAATACAGCGAGTGAGCTCAGCCACACCACACGCTACCCTGTCGCGCACACTCGCACATGTATGTTTCAGTTTCAAAATTGCAATGATCTTTTTTGTTTGTGTACTCTGAACGCTTTTATTGACACCACAGCACCCAAACACAACCAGTGCCGACACGTTATATCGACCCACCACTGCAAGTTCTTAATTATTAAACCACTTATGTTTAATGCAATTGTGATTTATGTTTGCTTCTGCAGGGTCAAGTCAACCCTCGGTTCATACGATCAACAACAGAAGAAATCAGAAAAACAGCGGTAAATGCGTGAATTGAAAATGTATTATAAAATTAAAATGTAAGTACGGCTATTTTGCAGATAAATTCCACATCAACATCATCTGACCCCCGAAGCACAGGTTAGAAAAAAGGGAATGAAAAGCAATCATATAAATCAAGCCACACATATATACATAATTGTTTCAGTTACAACCTGGTACTGTAAAACAGAATACACGGAAAATACAACACATTCGCTTTGCGGAAAAAATGAAGTGGTATGTGGACACATGTTAAAATATTACAAATATCATGTTACGTTTTGTAACTTTAGGGCGCGTCTGGGCTACCTCCGGTGATCAGCACAACAACAGAACCGAATCTGAAATATTGTGGGTTTTTCAGTCAGTCAGTCAGTTTTATTATGTAGTGACTATGTTTTTTATGTGTGTGTATCTTGGGTTACATGTAAATACTCATTTTTAGCTACTGTGGCGGTGTTGGGGGCATGCAGTGCCTATTTATCAACGATTCTGACTGGGCTCTTTGTGCTCGGTGTGAAAGCACTGATCAAAAGGTGCAAACGTCCGGCTGAGGTACTTGAAGATTAGTGATTTATTGATTGGGTTGTTGTCGCGGTAACAAAACATACCTTTTAGACTGCTGCTGCTGCTGCAGAAGTGGAACTGGAAGTGATGAACGTTTAGTGTTTGCTGGTTGATGCTAAAATGTTTTTGTGCTCTGCATATAAATTGTGCTGTTTATTAATTTCTGCATGTTAAAAATGGTAAAAATAAAACGAACCAAAATCCATTAGTGCTATGGCGGCCTCAACCTCGTGCGGAGTCGTGTTTGTTCTGCAGCGATGCTTATGTAGAGTAAGCCCTGATAGATTCAAAAACTGACGCTTGCAATCACAGACGTACGGCTCGGTTGGCTTGGTGCTTGCTGCACATTTTGAAGCCTGGTGCACAGCCAGCGACTGTTTGGTCAGGAATTTTTTGCCACAAACACATTTTTCGCTATGAAACCAGTGGCAAACTGTGAGATGATCAAAGTATTCTTCACTTGTTATGTGCAAAAATCCGCATCCACAACGCCTGGCAGCATGGGCATGCTTTGGGCAATGCTGTCGATGTTTTTCGAGCGTTTCACGATTTGTGAATGTAAGAGAGCAGGTGCAAACGTGACATTTTAGTTTTTGGCCGAGCGTCTGACGTCGACATCTGCAATTTTTATGCGACACTTCGTCATGTTTGCAACTAATTATGCCAACAGCCAACAAAAAAAGCAATGACTTTCTTACTTGTGTTGATGCTTGATGTAATATTGAAACATGTTGAACTCCTCGTTGCAATAGTTGCACGTGTACTTGGCCATTTTGCAGCTCGAAGAAGTCGGAATGTTTGATGAGTGAACTTAGTGTAATGATATATAAGCAATGTAATGATTATGGTTTTATGTTGTATGAGTTGAAGTGGCATTGCGGATCGAGCGGGGACGCGAAGACATGTCATGTGTTTACGTAACATATACACACGTGGTGAAACCATATAAAATTTCAACCTGTACGCAGCTTTGCTTTTTTGTTGCCGTGTGAATTTCAATGGTATCAATCAACCTTTTACCGCCAAATTTGATACTGTACGTTTTCTGATTTGCTTCGACCATTGTGGTTTAATTTTAACATACGTGTATGTTGGGTTGAGTATGTATAGTAAACAAAAACGATAGGGTGTGTGCCAGTTTTGTGAAATCATTGTTGGTTTTGCGTGCACTTTTGACTTGGAAAAATGGAGACATGGAGTCGAAAAAGGTTGCATGCTTTCGTGGACGTTGAAGCTGAGAAATTTCGAAAGTGTGTGTTGCTTCCAAAATTTCGAAAGTTGTTGAAACCTACAATGAGGCAATGAAGGACAATGCTGACGGCACCAGCAGACCAGTCGTAAAGAGCCTGCGAAAAGTATGTTTGCATGTGCATATTTTTTTAAAATTTATTGACATTATTTATTGGTGTTATTTTATATAAAAATAGCATTGGAAACATGTTGATTTGATGGCTCAGGCGTACGTGGACGCTTTGCACCTGTTGGATGAACACATCACCGACAGTAACTCGCTGCTGTTGCAACCAAGACCAGCAATGAAAACCGGACGCTACATCTGTGTGGTCGACGGCTACTTGCAGCAGCGCTATCATCTGTTGGAACAGTTTGACGACTGCGGAGTTATGAAGGCTGACTCTGCAAATTGTGCGGTGCGCGAAGAAATGCACCTGATCAGACAGGTTTGATAATTTGTTCATACTATTATCGGTTTTTACAAAATAGGCAGAGTTAAACGTAGTGTTGAAAAGCTGCAGAGCTGAAAAGACTGTTTCGCTCCCGAAAACATAGTCAGATTAAAATAAATTTGTGAAAAAGATTCTAATCAATTTCTTCCTCAAAATTACCACACGTACATGGCTATCTGTGCGTGTGAACGTTTCAAACATTTAGGCACAATGCGTGATGTTGGCTTTGGAAGGAGCGGAGGGCACGCCTCCATTCAAATTGGGCAAAGATGTCGATATGCACTGCTGCAAACGAAGCCCAAGCACGTCGAAGTGAACTTTTTTTAAGGTTAAACTGAGTTTTTTAGCGTAACGGCCATCGATTGCTTCACACTTTATAATTTTATTCTGCATTTTATTTTATTACTTTATCTAACATATTATTTTTTTTGTGAAACACGTTATCACGACAATATATTCAACATAAGCATCACAAAAACATGAGTTTCAGCAATACTGCGACATGTTTGCACGTTTGTTACTATCACATAGAATTTGTTAATTTTATGGAGGCACAGAATAATATATGTGAATCATTACAGATCCAAAGCAAAAAAAAAGTATTTTAATACTTTAGATTTCTCAATACGCACTGTGTCATACAAACGCAATTTGCGCCTTTTATCTTCGCAAATAATTTATTTGATATGATGCTTCCAATCATTCAAATTTTCAAGCGACAGCGCGTAACTAAATCAAAAAAAAGTTGTCGCAATAAAAAAGAACTACGCTGACAAACCACAGAGTTTTGAGATTCAATAATGCTGCTGAAGTACGTAAGGATGGACAATTTATATATATCAGAAAGTTGTATTTTTTCATAATTTTTTTGACGGCGTTCTTGTTATTGTTAATGTGCATCGCTATTTCCATTGTCATTTGTATCCGCGTGCGGTGGAGCTGTCTACTTCCACCTCGACCAGGCTTTTGTCAAAGTCTCTTTTATGCCATATCACAGACAGCAGTATTTTTTTATTGCTGGGCTTAATCTTCGCCTTCGACGCTCGGGCCAATTCGACTAACATTTCTCATTGCAACTGAGAAACGCTAAATGGCAGTATCTGAATAAAAAAACTTTTAGTTGGTTTGCATTCAAAAGAACACACAAAGAGTCTTACCTTTTACGGTGATGATTAACTTTTTTTTCAGCGACTTCCTGTTTCTGAATATACGAAACAAAGCTTTAACATCTTTCATGTACGAATAATGGTTAACCGCATCACTCGACGTCGTTTTTGTCGTAGGTGACACGGCAGAAAAACACACATAAAATTATAATTTGGAATTTAGAAAAACGCTAATGAAGACGCTTATTTTCAAGTCATACTCGAATCACGAATCGAAACACGAATGAAGACTCGTGTCATACTGTATACGTAGGTGGAGCCAGCAATGGTGGTGATTGGGTGATTTGTAGAGTTGCAAATGTTACCGTTATTGCTCTGATCAAGTTGGCAATGTTGAGAGCGTGTCCGTATCCGATTACAAGTGTTTGAGTTTCAAAGGGCAATAATTCTATCGGTGGTCAGATACATTGGTCAATTTACACTCCAACTACACGTTTGAAATTGTGCAAAAAACCAGAAATACAATGTTCAAGCGCTACTGCATAGTTTTTATGTCTGTTATACATCTGTTTTTTGTGTGTGTTGTGCACATTTTGTGTGCGTTGTGGAAAAGAAAATTGTGAAATTGTTTAGAAAGTGAATGTCGCCAACATTGGAAAGAGAAGAAACTACCTTTTATATAAAATGAAAAAAAACAGTTTAGTGTTTTATCAAATGTGAGCTTATTTTTGTTGGACTGAGCAAAAATCCAATAGATTCGTTATGAAAACAGTTTAAAATTAAATAATTGAATTTTAAAAAATTACTGAGTTGTTTTTTGTTAAGTCGCATTTGTAATAAAAAATTGTGATGGAACAACGTGAACAGCATGTTTTGCGTTTGAATACGCAACCAATGCGCATGCGCGTGTGCGTTTGGAGTATCACATTTCAGCGGTCAGCACAGCGCAGCTGATTTTAGCCTCACTCATAACGCACAACATTTTTGGTATGCAATGCAGATATTTATATAGGAACTGAACACAGCACACTGAAGTGAGTGAACAACAACAACAACACCCAAACTTGGTTGATTTTTAGTTTAAAACGTTTAATTCTGCTTTTTGGGTGTTTTGCTGGTTGGCAGATTATGACACCCTGCAAAGTCTGCCACGGCTGGACGTGACAGACTACCATACCCTGCTTAGTCTGCCACAACTGAACGTGGCAGATTATGACACTCTGCAAGTATGCCATGGCTGGAGGTGGCAGACTGTCGCACCCAGGTTAGTCTGCCACAACTGAACGTGGCAGATTATGACACTCTGCAAGTATGCCATGGCTGGAGGTGGCAGACTGTCGCACCCAGGTTAGTCTGCCACAACTGAACGTGGCAGATTATGACACTCTGCAAGTATGCCATGGCTGGAGGTGGCAGACTGTGGCACCCAGGTTGGTCTGCCACAACTGAACGTGGCAGATTATGACACACTGCAAATCTGCCCAGTGAAAAAAGAAATTAAAAAATTACTGAGTTGTTTTTTGTTTAGTAGCATTTGTGATAAAAAATGTGATGGAACAGCGTGAACGATTGTTTTGGATTCCAATAAACACCCAACACCCAAGTGCGTGTACGCGTGTGGAGCACTATCACATTTCAATGGTCATAGCACAGTGTAGCATATTTTAACGTCAGACCATCAAAGCCTCACCACCACCACTGTATGCGCACAACATTTTTTTGGTATGATACAAATTTTTGAACGTGCACGAAAAGTTTATGTAGAAATGAGTTTCGTTTTAAAATGATGATTGAAAAGGCAGCGAAGTCAATTTTCGGTCTCGACGCGAAAACATTGTTGAAAAGTTCTCAAAATGCCGCAGCGAGTCGAAAAAAATTACTGCAGCCAAGTCAATTTTGGGTCTCGACGCGAAAACGTTGTTGAAAATTTTTGTCTCTCAAACTGCCGCAGCAAAGTCAAATTTGGGTCTCGACGCGAAAACGTTGTTGAAAATTTTTGTCTCTCAAACTGCCGCAGCGAGTCGAAAAAATTTACTGCAGCCAAGTCAATTTTGGGTCTCGACGCGAAAAGTTGTTGAAAATTTTTGTCTCTCAAAATGCCGCAGCAAAGTCAATTTTGGGTCTCGACGCGAAAACGTTGGTGAAAAGTTCTCAAAATGCCGCAGCGAGTCGAAAAAATTTACTGCAGCCAAGTCAATTTTGGGTCTCGACGCGAAAAGTTGTTGAAAATTTTTGTCTCTCAAAATGCCGCAGCAAAGTCAATTTTGGGTCTCGACGCGAAAACGTTGGTGAAAATCTCTATCTCTCGCAAACGTTTATCTCGGTATAGAGTTTCAGTCGCGCTGGCTGAACTCGGTGTTTTGCTGGTTTCACATCGGCTGGTTTGTGGAAAATATTTGGTTGCAACAAAAATCAGATCGGCTGAGTTTATAAAAATTTTTACAAAATCCCGCAGAGAAGTCAGTCGGCTACACTACTGATGATACTTCTCGGCCTCTTCCTTTTCACGTTTGGTCTCGCGCTTTTCTCTTGCGCGATTCCGCGACGTTTTGTGAAGTTGAACTGCGTGTCTTGTTTGGCCTATTGCACCTCGTTCTTGCGCTGTTCGTATTCTTGTTTCAGTTCGACGGATCTATGACATGATGAGTGTCATCCTTTTTAATTTTTTCAGTCATCATTTACCGTATTACTTCTATTAACCCCCCCCCCAAAATTAACCCCCCCCCCCCAAAATAAACCCCCACCCCCAGAAGTCGCTGAAGAAATAAACCCCCATGGGGGTTTATTAGAGGTAATACGGTAGATATAAAATCAGTTTTGCTTGACCTTCAATCATCCTGCAGTTACCTGCCGCTTCAAGCGGTGTGAAGCAAGGCACTGCCTCAAGGAACCAAAAAGAAACAAGAGAAGAACGCATGTCAGAGAAAAATCCGTCCGTCAAATTAAAAGAGAAGACGAAAAATCAAAACTCAATCGCACTGTGACATCTCCTCAAACAGGGCCGTTCGCTCCTTCGGGTTGCGCATAGCGATCCGCTCACGGCGCCTTGGCAGACGAGAAAATTCTTGGATTTTATGAAAATGTGAATCTTCTCCAGCTCAGCTCTTAGTCTTGAGTGTACATCGCGAGTGGAACCGGCTGAAAAGAAAACAAAATTCAATGGATCATCACAACAGCAAAGACAGACACACACGAGCGCTCGCACGCGTCAAGCGAACATTGTGCAAAAAGAACGAATTTTTACTCCCTCAAACAGTTTGCTTGAAGTTCTATTCAAATTCGCCTCACTCAACTATAACCAACTCCAAAAAAACACATTTTGGTTTTCCCAATTTTTCAAAACAAAATCAAGTTCTTTTATTCTCGTCCTCTTTCCTCTTTAAAATAAACTGTGTTTCTTCAGACACTTTCTTTTTTCTTTCTTTCTTTCTTCAATTCTTCCTATTAAACGTTCTCTTCCTTCTTTTAACTGAAATAAAAGTATAAATCGAGTTAATCCACGCTTCGGGTTTAGGTATGTAGGCAAACCTGTTTTAATAATGATGCATTACGGCGCAACGCTTCATTATAAATACCGGTTGCCCTTCTTTTCTAAAAACCGACCTAAAGCTTCATTACTAAAGCGCACGCGCACGGGCATCGGCATGCTCATGCTCATGATCCACTAGCGCGCCTGCACACGCTCCGCACTCAACAAGAACTTGTTCAAAACGCAATTGTTCTGACATCTTCCTTCTTGAAAAGGCTTTAAAACGTGCCAACCGTGTTTTATTTAGTGATGAAGCTTTTGGCATTTTGCTTTTTTATTTTTCTTTAACATTCTACAATTTTGCATTTTCAAAGCCAAATTAGGCCATTTGAACGGTTAAAACGTTAAAACCTTAAAATTGGCAAAAAAATTCAAAAACTAACCCAAAAGCTGGGGTTTCGGGGGCGATGTAGATGGCTGAAGCAACTTGCCCAGATAGATGGATATAGCTGATATATTTTGTCCGGGGGAGGGGGGGGGGGTGACGTGCGCAATTGTACTCGTACTAACAATATATCTTACAATATGTACATTCTCTTGTACACCTGAGCATACGCTTGTACACCTTTTTAAACCTGAGTTTTCTTGATTGTTTTTTATTTTATTTAATTACCGTATTACCTTCAATAAACCCCCATGGGGGATTAATACGTCAGCGACTTTTAGGGGTGGGGGTTTATTGGTGGGGGGGGGGGATTATTGGGGGGTTACTCACAAACAAATTCTAGGGGTGGGGGTTTATTGAAAAATGGCAAAAATACCTTGCATGGCAGGCAAGAAAGTCGCAGAAACTTCTACTCTACATAGAAATTTCCTTTTATCTAGATACAAGTTCGGAAAAATGCCCGAAGGGCATGAAAAAGACCAAATATTATTTCAGAATGACACAGATAGAAAAGTGTGACACAAGGATTTTTACAAGATCAAACATTTTATGAAACGTGTGTGAACTGGAAAGTTACAAACTGAAATAATATTTACGCCAATATCTTTTTTGTCATTCTCAAGGAAGGCACAGTCTCTTTACGAATTTTATCTCACTTCATTTGATGCTGCAAAAAATAATTTGCTGCTGTGAACATGCTCTTTTTCTTTGTGAATACTGTATCAAATGATTTGCTTAATATGGTGTTTGCGGGCTGAACCCTTTTACGATGAGTGCGGTCACAACCGGAGCCCAGTGCCTTGAAATGACAAAAATATATTGACGTAAATATTATTTCAGTTTGTAACTTTCCAGTTCACACACGTTTCATAAAATGTTTGATCTTGTAAAAATCCTTGTGTCACACTTTTCTATCTGTGTCATTCTGAAATAATATTTGGTCTTTTTCATGCCCTTCGGGCATTTTTCCGAACTTGTCTTTTTCTTTTATATCTTAAAGAGTTTATAGGGTTTTAGCCTATCAGACGCAGCATGGTCGACTGCAATGGTTTCTGTTGCATTTGTACTCAGAGCAAGGATTTTTTAGGAGCAAACCCTACCATAGACCCTTTTCAACCCAGGCACGGGTTAATATCAGTTTTTCACTAATAGTTTTTTTCGCTATTTTGCACCTAAACTATAGCCTACCAGACGCAGCATAGTTGACTACAATGGTTTCAATGCATTTGTAAACAGAACAACGTTTTTTAGGAGGAAAACCTTTACGGGGACCCTTTTCAACCCAGACACGGGTTAATATCAGCTTTTTGCTATTTGGCACCTAAACTATAGCCTATCAAACGCAGCATAGTCGATTACAAGGATACCGTGGAATTTGAAATCAGAACAACGTTTTTTAGGAGGAAACCCTTCCGGGAACCCTTTTTATACCAGGCACGGGTAAAAACAGTACCCTTTTCAACCCCGGCACAGGTAAAAAACAATGTTTCACAATTCGGCACTTAGCCTATCAGACGCAGCATGGTCGATTACATGAATACCGTGGAATATGAAATTAAAACAACGATTTTTACCAGGAAACCCCTTAACGGGCACTCTTTTTATACCCGGCACGGGTAAAAACAGTTTTTCACAATTCGGCACCTAACCTATCAGACGCAGCATGGTCGATTACATAGGATACCGTACAATTTGGAATTTGAATTTGAACACAACTTTAGATTTTTTGTGGACACCGAAACGGTCGACAACAACAACAACGACAACAACAACCTGAATTTTTTTTCGGTTTTTTTTGTTCTGTAAAATCACAGAAGCAACCGATGTTTAATTTTTTGGTTTGGATGGATAGGGTATCGGGCCACCTTAGCACAGCAAATAGCATTTCTTGGTTTAGTCATTTATCATGAATGTTATGGTCGATTGAAATTTTAAAATATTCGCAATGAGCTTTCTGAAATAATATTGTGGGACTGCGCTGCCGCGCGTCCCACGATAACAGTCTTTTGTAATGAAATTACCATTAACTCATCCATTTGGGGCCTTTGGCAGCACAATTTCATCATTTTCACTGCAACCAGCCACTGAATTCGCTGGGTATGTGTTTCAAACAGCTTTCCAATAATCCCCCATGGGGGATTATTTGTGGGGGGGGGGGGATTATTCGGAAACTTGTCGTGGGGGTGGGGGTTTATTGGTGGGGAGGGATTAATGGTGGGGGGGGGTTAATGGGGGTAATACGGTATTCGCGCACCGGTTCCGGAAACCATCAGGTACCAAACCAAACCCACAGCTGCGCTACAGACGCGAATTTTTATTTGACAGACTTCTCAACTCTCTTGTTAGATAACAGAATTTATGTTCACCTTTCTGCTGCCACTTCGTGATATTTCAAATATTGTTCGATATTCAGTTGGACGCCATTAAACATGTTTTTGAAACAGCTGCTAAAAGTTTTTGAAAGTGATGAAAATTTACAGGATTATTAATAGTAAACTGCTCCGCTACGCAAAAAAATAAAAAACCATATTTGCATCACATCACATTAAAAACATCATCTACAGTCGAACTCACTAAAATGTGGAATCAGCTGATTGGTCGACCGAGCAGAGGCTGCTCACACTCCGCACGGTTCTTTTTTCGTGGATTTGGATTTTATTGAAACGTGTTTTTAGGAATTTCCAGCACCCTTTTTGTGCTAAAAATAAACTCAAAGGTTAGAGACCGCGAAATTTAGAAAATTTTTATTCCACAGCTCAACTCAAAATGTATTTTTTGTTTAATGACGACGACGACGTCGTCGCTTAGTTTTTGCGTGTGGACTGAAAAATAAAAACCTGAAAGGAGTGCTCTGTGCATGGTTTGCTGCGTGCACCAAGTAAATGAACACAGCAGCTTACCAAAAATAACTTGAAAACGGTGAAAATGAAAAATGAATGCAAAGTCGTCGTCGTGTCGTCGTCGTCCGCGAAGTCGGAACGCATTTTTAAATTGCGGACGCATGTCGATCGGTCAGCTAGGAATGAAACCCCCTTCAGCTGGCTACACGGCGCACTCATTTCAGGCTTTTGTCTTTCAGTTCCCACGTAAAAATTAAGCGACGACGTCGTCGTCGTCGTCGTCAGTAAAAAATGCATTTTGAGCTGTTGAATAAAAAAATTGAATTTCGCAGTTCTCCAACCCTTTGAGTTTATTTTTAGCATGAAAAGGGTGCTGGAAATTCACACTCATCCAAACGAAACACGATTCAATAGAATCCAGATCCACGAAAAAAGAAGGGTGCGGAGTGTGAGCAGCCTCCCCTCGGCCGACCAATGAGCTGATTGAGTTCGACGGTGCTATACAGCGGCGAGCAAAAGTTTGGAAACCCCTGTGCGCCCGCTGAAGTAACGCACGGCGTGTTATTTTTTATACACACCGTAGTACGCGTTGCTTTGAACGGCATGCGAAACATCAGCGACAGATGTGAACATTATGATAAGGTATGTTTGGCTTATGCCTGTTCAGTTTGTTCGTCACAAATACCGTAAAGTCTTGCATATAAGGTTCCTCCCACTTATAAGACCCCCACCCAAAAGTGGGCGGAGTGTCACACGGCGGGAAACCAAAAAATCCAAAATTTTGACTTTGTCGAAATCCTACCCCGTTTATTAGGCCCGGAATCCCCAATGTTCGTTTTATAAGACCTCCTCCCACTTATAAGGTTGTCACACGAAATTCCACTTTTTTCAGAAATTTTTGATTTTCAAAATTATATAAGGAGACCTTATGTGCAAGACTTTACGGTATAGTATGGCGAGAATTCAGACGCCACTGGAGTCACGCGTGCATGCGTGTGTCTGTCTGTTAATTTTTTGCTATTTAAGATAGGCTTTTCACAATACCGACCCTCCTTAGGCACAATTTCAAAAAAGTTTTCAAATTTAGTCAAATTTGAGACCAATCGAACCGCCTTGATGCCCTGAGTTCGAAAATCATATTTTTATCTTAATCCAAGCTTTCTTTATGCTTCAAAATTAAGAAAAATCTAATTTTCGACCCCCTTGTAGTAAAACTGCTCTAGCTTGCTTCTGCTTAAAGCTATTAACAAAAATCAAACACCAATCAATTCCCCTTGTGTTTGCGCACATTTTTCGCTGTTATACTATAGGTTGAAAATGTTTTTTCATGCTTTGTATTTTCAAAAAACTGCAGAGGTTGGTGGTTTTTTACGTTTTTTGGTACTTTAGAAACGTTTGTGGGGTATAGTTTCTAGGTAATTCTGAAAGATCTGCGAAAAATGTATATACATGTAAAATTTCAGCTTCATAAAGCGTCGCCGGGACTCACACGATACAAAACAAAATGGCTTGTTGCATGCGTTTTTGGTCAATATGCCGCATGCAGGGTGTTTCCTCCCACCCCCCAAATTTTTTGGGGCCACCTCAGGTGCTGCAACCGTAACTAAAGATGGGTTTTCGGGTACGCTGAGTTCAAAAATTTTATTTAGAATTTTGCCCGGCGTTTCTACTGTGCCCTAAACGCGTATGCCATGGGGATCAGGAGGGAAATTTCCTTAAAAATTAAATTTAAATAAAAAGCGCGTCACAAGACACCTGAAATCCTGTTACAATTACAAATCAATTATATTATCAAATAAACATTATATGCAAACTCAGCGACCTTGATTTGTAATTGTAACAGGATTTCAGGTGTCTTGTGACGCGCTTTTTGTTTAAATTTAATTTTTAAGGAAATTTCCCTCCTGATCCCCATAGCATACGCGTTTAGGGCACAGTAGAAACGTCGGGCAAAATTCTAAATAAGATTTTTGAACTGAGCGTTCCCGAAAACCCATCTTTAGTCACGGTTGCAGCACCTGAGGTGGCCCCAAAAAATTTGGGGGGTTGGAGGAAACACCCTGCATGCGGCATATTGACCAAAATCGCATGCGACAAGCCATTTTGTTTTGTATCGTGTGAGTCCCGGCGACGCTTTATGAAACTGAAATTTTACATGTATATACATTTTTCGCAGATCTTTCAGAATTACCTAGAAACTATACCCCACAAACGTTTCTAAAGTACCAAAAAACGTAAAAAACCACCAACCTCTGCAGTTTTTTAAAAATACAAAGCATGAAAAAACATTTTCAACCTACAGTATAACAGCGAAAAATGTGCGCAAACACAAGGGGAATTGATTGGTGTTTGATTTTTGTTAATAGCTTCAAGCAGAAGCGAGCTAGAGCAGTTTTACTACAAGGGGATCGAAAATTAGATTTTTTTCAATTTTAAAGCATAAAAAAGCTTGGATTAAGATAAAAATATGATTTTCGAACTCAGGGCATCAAGGCGGTTCGATTGGTCTTAAATTTGACTGAATTTGAAAACTTTTTTGAAATTGTGCCTAGAGGTGTGGAGGCCGGGTCGGTCGACTCAAAAAGCCTATCTTAAGTTATTTTTTAATAACGTCATTAAATTCTTTTTCACATTGACGATAAGCACAACGTAATGGGACGGGGAGACCAGTACCGAAGATGAGGGAGGTGGGGTGTACAACGTACCCCCTAGCAGGTTGAAAAAGCTCAAAATCAAAATCAAATGTATTTTTTAATCCGGCCCATAGGCACGAGTCAACTGCTAAGTTCAAAATAAAAACGGCACAATAATCTTGCGATTCGACGGATACTGCTTGTGATACGTGGCGAGATACCACCGATGTGCAACAATGGCCGCCATTGTTTGATTGGTGAACACGAACGTCAGCACGAATAGCCAAAATTGTTGATTTCTTCCCAAAACGAGTGCCAGCGACAGGTACAACAAGCATTCGCAGCTGAAGTGTGGACTCGTGACGTACCGAAACAATCCACCGTGAGGAATTGTGTACGGTGTTGAACTGTCTGAAACGTGAGGGTTTTTTGGGTCGATCAACTTTTTGTGTCCCGGAAAATAAAGAGCCGAGAGACTACAGAAGGGAAGCCTCCGAAAATCTGTCTGTACCATTCTGATCAAAAAAATCCACTAACGTTTGCGCATCGCCGCGAACCGTTTGAATGTCCCGTGTTGTCCGAACATCGCACACGCGTACAGCACAAGCGCAAGTGCAATCGTCCAGTCGTAAAATACTGAAATTGACGCGATATGAATAAAAAAGCAAATCAGTTTGTTTGAAGCAAGGTTCACTGAGCAAAAAATACGATTTTTTTTAAATATAACATGTTTCAAAATTCATGTTGGTGTGAATGAATGTGGATGGAACGTTGACGGCTAGTGAAAAATAAAAACGGCTTTTTTAATTCATTGCTTTTCATTCCTGCTTACCACGGAAAGATCCCACTGTATTCTGTCTCTGCTCACTCAACAGCACGATTTGTATGGCCACATAATAAGTCAGGCCCAACGAATAATTGGTCAGCGTCATTTTTGCGTCGCTTGAAAAGTCGCACACGAAAATGCATTCATACGTGCGGCGTACGGCGTGCAACAGGAACAGAATGGATGCCAGTCGTAGCCTCGAATCCGCCCAGTGATCTGGTACAACTTTGTTCTTGAGCTACAGTGATTGGTAATCGTTGCAAGTGAATCAGGCATTTTTTCTAAACGAATGTTGCAGTTGTAAAAAAGTTTCTGAAGGTCGTGTGTCGTTCAAGACTGTTATGTTGCAGTTCAAAAAAACCACCCATTCAATGATTCGAACGACACACAATTCTTCTGGTGTACGCAAGTGCAAAATGCGACAATGCCAAAATGTTGTGTTAATTTTTAAGCGTCAAAAAGACAGCCGTTTTTCACCTTTCCAAACGTCCATTGGTTGAAAGGCACCAAACAAGGCTAAATTGGATGCAAACGAAACAATGGCGGCCACGATGTAGAAATGTCGGAACCAACTAAAAAAGAACATTATTTTATATTGATGATACAATGTGTGCTAAATGTTGCAAATGATTGTGAAAGTCATTAAAAAGTGGTGAACAACTTGCATTCCGCATTGCATTTTGGCGGGAAAAGATGTCTTTTCTCCTTTTTGATAAATTGTTCCTTACTGTTTTGGAACTTCCAGTCGACGTGTCCAGTGCTTTTGGCTCAAGCTCAGTCGCCATTTTGTGTCGAACGTCTAAAATTGGTCTCCTTTGTATTATAATTCACTGTGTGAACAAATGTGCAGAGTAGACAAAGATAAAATTATGTCCGAACTCGTGTCCTGTGTAGTGTTCTGTCCGGCCGCATGTCCCGAGAACAAAAAATAGCTAATAAGAATGCTAAAATTGCTCAAATTAATTCAAAAATGTTGCCAGAACAACTCAGCATTCTGAGCAATTGTTTTCTCGGGACACGGACTCCCGCGGGAGCATGACACGTTAAAGGCGTTTTTTGTGCGTACGCACGGACACGACACGTAAAAAATGGCCACGCGATTTAGAAATCGTGTCGTGTGTGCTATCTTAATGCATTACGGACACGATTAGTTTGCGCACGGGATTTAGAACGACGTTTGTGCGTACGGACGAAAAACTAAATAGAAACTACAAGGAACCAAAGCCATATAAGGCCCTAATATAAATTTAAAACCAAAAATTTCTGAAAAAGCGGAGTTTCCTGTACACCTTATAAGGGAGGAGGTCTATAATCTTTTAACCGGGTAGATTTCCACCAACCCAAATTTTGAATTTTTTAGTTTCCCGCCGTGTCACACTCCGCCCACTTTTGGGTGGGGGTCTTATAATAAGTGGAGGAATCTTATATGGGTAATATTCCATGTTGTCGGAAACTGAATTAACGGAAGTTGAATCGACATATTCACACGACGCACGGCCACATTCAAAAGTGACTCGTGTCTGTGATTTGGCTACAGCAGCTTGATGCAACCAATCAGTTTGTTGTGAAAGGTTTTTTCAGCACCCGATTGCACTTGATGCGGTTCCAAGACAATGAAAAAAAATTGCGTATCGATGCATTTTTGAAAATCACACCTAGAGCAAATGCGTCCGTTCTGTATAATTTGGACTGTGGGCTCCCACAAATTCGAAAACTCAAACCACTGTTCAGGTTTTCAATGTCAAAATATGACAAATGTACAACAGTTTTAGTTTTTTTTCGGTTTTATTGTGACTGTGGCGTATTTTATTTGATGAAAGTGGGTGGCACTGAAAAGAAGCAATTGATTCTGAGAACTTTTTCAGCAACAGATGTTCGGAATTGTATATCGGTTGTTAATGATAAAAATAGATCATCTTTCACTGACACAGCTGTTTACCTGCCAAAAAGAAAAATTGCATATTAGCTTTTTAGCATGACAACACAGCATTCGTTCGGTTAAAACTATAAAAACTGTATTTAGACACAAACGATCTTTTGGGTTCAAACAAAATTTAAACAAAATGACCCAAACTTTGTCGCTCAGTGTTCTGTTTGTCGCACTTCTTCTGGCGCCCGGCGACGCTTGCTGGGGTGGTGCGGACAAGAAGAAGCAAGACTGTACGTTGCTGAAAGTGCCCTGTTTGAACTGAAAATCGTACACGTTCTTCAGCATGTGCAGTGTCGTCGACACGCACAAACACACCAACGATCGTGTGTGTTGTTGTTGTTCCACAGTTATCAGACTGTTTTAAGAAATAATGGAAAATTTCAGATTTTTACGAAAAATACGGCGATCTGGACAAAGAATCAGCCTCAGAGGAATGCACCAATGAGCACGATGCACTTAGTAAGTCCTTTTAAAAGCCGTCAACCGCTCAATGCAATTATTTCGTTAGTAAACTTTTTTGAACAGCTGAACTGGTTGAATACGGCTTTTTGTGCAGTGAGTGGGTAAAAAAGCCGTGTTTAGTGTCAGACCCAGCACGTTTTCCATGTTTGTTCAGCGGCCGATGTGACCTTCACGGGTGATTGTGGCGACCACCAGGACACAACGCCAGTATTCATCGCTCAATGGCGATGTGCCCGTCAATGTCAACAGTGCGTTGGCACCAATTTGACGAGCATTGACTGCCAGCTACAGGGTGACGACGACGAAAACGCATACAATTTGACATGCCAGTGCGAGTTTTCGGACGAGACCGAGTTGGTGGTCGATTGTTTAATGTTGTTGATTTTAGTTTTTGGGTTTCTTACTTGAAACATTTAAAAAAACAGGTGATAGCTTTTGGGAAATTGACTGATTTTCAAGCAAATTAAAATTCTAATTTCAAGGAACCAATCACTGATTTATGATTCTAAGAATAAACAAGAAAAATGAATAAAACCCGCCATTAAAAGAGCAGTCAATAAACGGTTTCTGACGTTTTTCATGCGCGTCAGGTTTTGGATTCACCAAAACTTATTTCCATCTTGTGACGTCTAGCTGAAAACAATAAAATGCTATCATATTTAGAGTGTCGTGCCCGCCATGGACAGACGATGTTGACGAAGTGGCTGACTATTTTCGACAGCAGTGTCAGTCGGAAAGCAATGAAACAACAATCAGTGCAGCGACCATGGTAAAAACGCTGTAAAAGTGTCCTTCTGTAAGATGATAATTAGGGCAAGAAGGGCACGACTCAGTTGAATCGTAAGCGTCTCCACTAGTATAATGTCGCTCGATAACTGCTCCTACTTTATATGAGAGTTTCGGTTACAATTCAGAAAGTTCGGTCTTGAAAGTTTGGCGTTGAAAAGTTCATGTGGACCCACTAACTTAAAAAAAGCAAAAACTGTAAACGTCCGTTTATCAATGAACAGACGAGCGAACCAGAAGCAACGGAAACGCCGATCGTGATGGAACAAAACGAGGAGACACTTCAGACTGACACTCCTTTGGAAGTGATGAAGCGAGAAGACACGACCGTGGACATTTCGCAACAAGCGTCCACTGAGATTTCCACACAACAACTCGCCACGGAAATTCCACTGGAACTTGCCACAGAAATGTTGCAAACGCTCTCCACGGAAGTACCGCCGCAAGACGTTTCCACGGAAGTATCCCCTCAAGACGTTCCCACAGAAGTTCCGCTGCCAGAACTAATCAGTGATGAAAACCCTTTTGAAGCGACTCCACCATCGACACAAAGTGTAACTGATTCGGGATCAGTTGAGCCGTTCATATCTGCAGACGCTGTTACTACACCTGCGCCGCTCACCACATCGGCGCTGTAAAGCAATTGACTTTGTTGTCAGAGTTCAACCTTTTTGGATTTGAAACTTTTTCATGTGAAACTACAGCTTGATTTGGTGTCATAGGTGAAATTTAGAAGACTGGTTTGGGAATATTGCAACGGTTTTCCTATAGCCAATCTATGAGCCACAAACTTCAGTATTCCTTGAAGGTTGACATTACATGGTATGGTGCGTTGCTTGACCGATCTGCATGGACAAAATTAGTGTTTATTTTGCAAGTGGTGACTGTTCATTGTTAAGAAAATAAAATGGCCGCGTTGCTTGCTGCTGCATACTGAAAGCACTTACCTATTTTTTTATTTTAATTATAAAATTTGAATGAAACAACCATTGCGTTGCCAGCGTTCGATACCTTCAGTTTTATTTGAAAAAAAACGGAAAAAACCGAAAGAATTTTTATTTTCGATACATAAACTATTCAAACTGCAAGAATCGGCGCCAAAGTCAATAAAAATTCCACGTTATTATCATGCGGATGCGCGAGCGAGCGTCAGCGAGCGGACAGCGCATCACGCATAATATGAGCCGTTATTCCCTCGCGCGCTTTTTTCAAATTTGCTCGCTGCGTCCAGCGAGCATAGTATAAGCCACAAACTTGGTTCTGTGCACACGAAACGAACACCCAAAGTTGTGCTTGGAGCCGCGAAAAAAATTTTATCCGACTACTTTTCATACGCTGTAGACACGAAAAACCTATTCTGAAATTAATGTTAATTATTCTTCTATCTATTTTTTTTCAGGTATGTAATCAACATGTGTTCGCCCTTTAAATTTTTAGCTGCGACACTTTCACAGTCGAACAAAAATGTTTCCTGGGGTAATTTCATCCGTAGATTTTGCTGTTTGGGTTAATTTTTTGCCCCGACCTTGTTTTTGGGTAAAAATTGGGCATTTTTAAAAGTTCGAAGGGTTTTTACCTGGTATCAAGTGTTCGCCCTTTCAATTTTTACCTGCAACACTCTCACAGTCGAACAAGAACGGTTCCTGGGGTAATTTCATCCGTAGATTTTGCTGTTTGGGTTAATTTTTTAACACAACCTTGTTTTTGGGTAAAAATTGGGCATTTTTAAAAGTTCGCACGGTTTCAACCTGGTTTTAAGTGTTCGCCCTTTCAATTTTGTACCTGGGACAGTTTCACAGTTGAACAAATGTTTCCTAGGGTAATTTCATCTGTAGATTCTAAAAATTTGGTTTATTTTTTTGCCCGGGCATTTTTTTGGTCAAAATTGTGCATTTTTTGAAAGTTTATAGCATTTTGACTGGGTATCAGATTTTCACTCTTACAAATTTTGTCTGAGCTACGAAATGCAGGGAAAATGTCTAGTCCGTAGGAATTCAATGCGCTGATCACGAATTTTGAGTTAGTTTTCTTACGTGAGCAACTCTAGGTGCTGAATCGTGACGATTTCGGGCGAATCGGCCGTGGAAATTGGCGAAATCGGTCCAGAAACGAAAAACAAGAAAAAGGTGTTTTCCAGGGTAATTCAATGAGCTGATCACGAATTTTGGGTTAGTTTTCTATGTGAGCAATTCTAGGTACTGAATCGTGACGATTTCTGGCGAATCGGCCGTGGAAATTGGCGAAATCGGTCCAAAAACAAAAAATGAGAAACTGGTGTTTTCCTGGGTAATTCAATGCGGTGATCACGAATTTTGGGTTAGTTTTTTCATGTGAGCAACTCTAGATACTGAATCGTGACGATTTCGGGCGAATCGGCCGTGGAAATTGGCGAAATCGGTCCAGAAACGAAAAACAAGAAAAGGGTGTTTTCCTGGGTAATTCAATGCGGTGATCACGAATTTTGGGTTAGTTTTTTCATGTGAGCAACTCTAGATACCGAATCGTGACGATTTCGGGCGAATCGGCCGTGGACATTGGGGAAATCGGTCCAGAAATGAAAAACAAGAAAACTGTGTTTTCCAGGGTAATTCAATAAGCTGATCACGAATTTTGGGTTAGTTTTTTTATATGAGCAACTCTAGATACTGAATCGCGACGATTTTGGGCGAATCGGCCGTGGAAACTGGCGAAATCGGTCCAGAAATGAAAAACAAGAACACTGTGTTTTCCAGGGTAATTAAATACGCTGATCACGGATTTTGGGTTATTTATCTTGTGTGAGCAGCTCTAGATACTGAATCGTGACGATTTCGGGCGAATCGGCCGTGGAATTTAGCGAAATTGCGAAATCGGTCCAGAAATGAAAAACAAGAAAACGGCGTTTTCCATGGTAATTCCATGCGCTGATTACGGATTTTGGGTTAGGTTTCTTATGTGAGCAACTCTAGATACTGAATCGTGACGATTTCGGGCGAATCCGCCGTGGAAATTGGCGAAATCGGTCCAGAAACGAAAAACAAGAAAAGGGTGTTTTCCAGGGTTATTCAATAAGCTGTGATCACGGATTTTGGGTTAGTTTTTCATGTGAGCACTTCTAGATATTGAATCGTGACGATTTCGGGCGAATCGCCGTGGAAATTGGCAAAATCGGTCTAAAAGCAAAAAACAAGAAAACTGCGTTGTCCAGGGTAATTCATAGCGCCGATGACGGCTTTTGGGTCAGTTTTCTTATGTGAGCAATTATAGGTACTGAATCGTGACTATTTCTGGCGAATCGGCCGTGGAAATTGGCGAATTCGGTCCAGAAATGAAAAACAATAAAACTGTGTATTCCAGGGTAATTCAATGCGCTGATCACAGATTTTGGGTTATTTTTCTTGTGTGAACAACTCTAGATACTGAATCGTGACGATTTCGGGCGAATCGGCCGTGGAAATTGGCGAAATCGGTCCAGAAATGAAAAACAAAAACAGTGTTTTCCATGGTAATTCAATGCGCTGATCACGGATTCTGGGTTAGTTTTCTATGTGAGCAATTCTAGGTACTGAATCGTGACGATTTCTGGCGAATCGGCCGTGGAAATTGGCGAAATCGGTCCAAAAACAAAAAATGAGAAACTGGTGTTTTCCAGGGTAATTCAATGCGCTGATCACGGATTTTGGGTTAGTTTTCTTATGTGAGCAACTCTAGATACTGAATCGTGACGATTTCGGGCGAATCGCCCGCGGAAATTGGCGAAGTCGGTCTAAAAACAGAAAACAGGAGACCTGTGTAGTCCAGGGTAATTCAATGCGCTGATCACGGATTCTGGGTTAGATTCATATTCTTATGTAAGCAATTTTAGATACTGAATCCTGACGATTTTGGGTAAATCGGCCATGGAAGCTGGCGACATCTCTCCAAAACGAAAAATGGATAAAAATTCGGTGGGCTGATGCCGAATGGGAAGTTCGGAAAAATATGTACAACGCATTCTGAACTTTGTCCGATTTTTGGGACTTATGTAAAAGTCAGAATATTATCTAAAAATGCGGGAGACGCATATAAAAGGAGGAATATGGCCTTGTGTAAGCAGTGAGAAACTTTTTTGCTTCGTAACTATTTTCAAGTCTCTGATGTGGCACACGGATACAAGTACATAAGAGCCATATTTTTGCGCCGTTTATTCATTATTTCGGTTGCACATGGTCGCCCTCTTACTTTTTCGACAAAAGAAACTTACATTCGCTGCATTTCGAGCAAACAGTGACGTAATACTACCAAAACAGAGATTAAATCTTCGATCACTGACACTGCTTTGCCAAGAACAAAGCGTTGCGCAGAAGTATTGGCAAAGGCAATGTGTCCCCTTCTTGTGGTGAAGGCAAAGTCCCCTTCTTGTGGCGAAGGCGATGGCTCATGGGACGGACGGTTCAGCCAACATCCACACTCCTCCTACAACAATCCACAGGACTTTGGTACCTTCGGGTTTTTGGAACTGGGAAGGAGGGTGAAAATCAACGGAAGACAACACATTTTTTTCACTGGTGTGTACGTACTGTGCGTACGTCATCAACAATAGAGCGAATCTGCAGCAACGCTTTGCAGTCTCTTTTTGTTTCTGCACAGAGTTTGCAGAATTTCGCACATGCTGTGATTTCGCACTAACTGAAGAGGACAATATGAAAAACGCTTTTGAAGATTTTTTAGGTTTTTCAGCAAAACAAACGCGGCGCAAAAATATGACTCTTATGTACTTGTATCCGTGTGCCACATCAGAGACTTGAAAATAGTTACGAAGCAAAAAAGTTTCTCACTGCTTACACAAGGCCATATTCCTCCTTTTATATGCGTCTCCCGCATTTTTAGATAATTATTATATGAATTATATGAATAAGTCACGCCTGCGGGTGATCAGATTCATTGGAAGAAACGTATATCGTCCCGTGTTCGTGTACTTTTATGCGTTTCAAACAAAACACAAAAATAATAATAATATAAAAATGTGTTACTCAATAAAACTCTATCCACGCCCCTAAAACGACCCCAGCCAGCACACGTTGACCTTGACTCATCTTGACGCCTCGCGGGCAACATGCGCGTAATTTAAAAATAAAATTAAACAATCGGATTTATGCGCGAAACGAGGTGGAGGACATGACGACGTGCGTGCCACAAACAGTGTATCCACTCCACCGAGTTGTTAAAAAACTCTTTGGCAAACCAAGTCCGGTTTGCACCGCGTGTTGTGGGTCTTGAGGCGACGTTGGTGAAACTTTTCTGGACTCTCTTCTTACAGAAGTTGACTGCAGGTTACACGTACACGCATTAATTGGTTCTGCATTCTGCCTTTTCCTGAAATCAACATATACGATGGAATGATCTAAAACGTTGTTTCCTGTCAAATTTAAAAGTTAAAGTTAACTAATTCGACGTCATTGTCACATTCATTGTTTTTTAAATTGTGACGCCCCTTTAAAATATCGTTTTCCTAATATTAAAAAACGCCCGAAAACGTTCTTTAGTAGACTTGTTGTTGTTCATCAAAGGTTTCAGACAAGTTTTAAGTATACAATAGGTAGGTAGATGACCTCTTCTGGCCTAAAAGCTGTATATGTGTGTCGGCAAGAACACATCACTCAATTTTAATACATTTACACATTTCACAAATCTATTTGCAAAAAGTCAATGAGAGCAGAGCGGATGTGATTGTGTTGTTGTGTTTGTGTTGTGTTGGGCAAGAGATGTCTGGGTGTCACTTAAGGGCATCTTGCTTTAAATCATGCCGAAAACAATAGTTTATACCTTCTTGACTTGTTTTAACAAGTCGAAACAAACAAACAAGATTCGAAATGAGTTATGTTGGATCAATGCCCTGACCAACTTGAGTGCTTCAAATGTTCAGATATGTTCAGTGTGAGTGGCAAAGTGATTTGCTTCGGTGGAGGCTGTTTTGTTTTTACCCCCTTCCTTCCTGCTACTGAGTTTGTTTAAAGTTTTATTGAACAGTTCAATGGTTATGTATTTTACGTTTTGGGTTGTGTTTTATCCATTTGATGTTTGAGATGTGTCGTAACAAAAGATACACATCGAAACTTTGATTATTTTCTCATGCCTTTTTGTTCAGCTCTTTTCGCGTATTATTCAGTCAAATCGCTGCTGAGTTTGAACGAAAAAAGAACATTTTCACATTTCGTTTGATCTTTTAGTTTCCGACCAACAGCCGATTTGTTGTCGTCATTGTCATTGTCACGACGCAGAATTGATTTCAAAACGTGATTTCATCACGACTGCATTTTGATTTTTTTAAGGATAAACGCCAAAGAATATTCAATATAGTGTTTCTTTAGATAGTTTTTCTTTATATTAGCGAATTTCAGTCAAGAAATAATGAAACTCACATGAATCAAGAAAAACAATGCGCTATCCACTAAAGATCTTGTGCGTTCTGGTCGGCTCAATTTTCACCGATTTGCTCAAAATGGCGGTGACTGCGGTTCACGTGACTGGTAACGAGTTCGATTTGTTTTAAGAAGTTTTCAGTGAACAGTTCTTGGAACGTTTCTTGCACTGATGTAGTTTTGATTGATTGAGCACTGGATTGCACAGTTTTTTTGATTGTTTGGTTGTTTTCATTCAGCTTGTTTCGAACATAATAGAAATTGCCTTATGTTCTAAATGGCAAAGGCAGAAAAGCCAGCCACTGTGTGAGCTAAACCACCGTCTAACCCTACAACATATCCAACTAGGTGATTGGTTGACGTGCAGGCATTGCTGTGGAGAGGCGGAGTTTGGTCTGCACAGAAAGCATGCATCCCGATCGACCAACCAATCAGCTATTAAAAAATAGTGTGGCTTATTGCGTTAGACTGTAGTGTTTTTTGTCATTCTCAGACTCGAACGTCCGCTGCGATCCGAAGCAGATGCACGTGTTCTTCGAGTTCGCGGAGCCGTTCTACGGCACGATTTACGCGGAGGATTTCCATGCGACCAAAGGCTGCCGGGTGTACGGGGAAGGCAGCCGAAAGTTGTCGATCTCGTTTGACCTGAACACGATGGCGCATCACGATCCGTATTGCGGACTGCGGTTGGATGAGGTGAACGCAGAACAAATGCTCTGTGCCCTAAAACTGTGTTTTTAATTGCAGTAAGCAAAGCGTTGCTTCTCTATCCGTTCTCGCTTTTGAATCTTTTTTGTCTTGTAGCCGTTTTCTTAACTTTATTAGAAGCTCGCCACCCCCCCCCCTGTCCCCATCCCTACCGATTTCGGAAACCGAAAGTACCAAACAGACTCCGGTGGGTTCCGGAAAACGGTGGCTCACCATCCCATGTCCCATCCCGTCGTGGGCCAATACCCGCAATTCCACGTTATTGACTTTCACTGGTTTTTTTAGTTTTTGCTTACCTTT
This sequence comes from Theristus sp. LFF4_11, assembly GCA_030248135.1. Taxonomy (NCBI): domain Eukaryota; kingdom Metazoa; phylum Nematoda; class Chromadorea; order Monhysterida; family Xyalidae; genus Theristus; species Theristus sp. LFF4_11. Next base: position 77,423 of record JASANC010001512.1, on the reverse strand, counting down.
TTTTTTGATCTGTAACGTTATGTTCTTGCTATATGAAAGCGTTTTCTCGCTATTTATCACGACAATCACACACAGAATGATTTTCAGTCGCGTCAAGAGTTCTTCGTCGGTCTTGTCGTTAGCGACCAACGTGAAATTCTGGTGGACGGTCTGCGCGAGTTCCGAGTGCACTGTTCCTATCTGTTACATGACGTCACCATCAAGCTGCCGTCGCTGCGCGGAATTCAGATAAGGTCGAGTTTTTACTTTTTTTACAAAAATCTAAACTACTGCTAAACTTGTACCACCAGCAAATGCTAAGCTGCTCGGTAATGATTGCTTTCAATTTGCGTGGCAGCGTTTCAGAACAAAAAACCACAAAGCTGTTTTTTCTTTTTATCGTTTGTTTGAAGAGTTTGTTGTCCGCTACTCCGCAAGCGTCAGGTTCTTTTTTACAGTCGAACTATAAATCATAGGCAATCAGCTGATTGGTTGGTGATCACGTGATACATGCTTTCTGTGCAGGACCCGCCTCCTTTGCAATGCCTGCACAGAAAGCATGCATGACGTGATCACCAACCAATCAGCGCGTTGCCATAATTTCCAGTTCGAATGTACTTTTAAAACTTTTCCGTTCACTTTCAATTCAGTTTCCGTTCAAATTGTTTCAATTGCAGCGGTTCCCACGACCAGCCACTGCGACCGCCGACCGTACTGAAGGGCGCCGGAGCGGGCATTCTGCCGGTGATTGAAATGACGGTCCGCGACGGGTGGGGCATCGAGGGGCGACACGCGCTGGCTGCTGCCATCGGACAGCAGATCACGTTGGATGTTCACCTCGCCGAAGCTGGTGAGAATGAAGCGATTTTTAAAAAACGTCTTATTCAGAAATCAATCAGAAAACAAGGTTGTGCCCAAACAGTGTTTCGTCTTGCATTTATTTCAATTGTACACTTTTTCCAGTGCCGTACGATTTCGTCATCTTCAACTGCGTCGCGCACGACGGCAGTCGCTCGCCTGGCGGCACAATCACTCTGGTCGATGACAAAGGGTCTGCTTGCAATTATGTTTAAATTTCTTTATTCCATCATTTTTGTATGAGCGAGATAACGTTTTTCATTTTTCACCGGCGTGGGCTGAGTGATAACGTGTTAGGCTATTGTCTGTGCGCTCGGAAGATCGAGTCCCGCCGAGGGGTACTGTATAGACACTCAATGACAGAGAAAAACTCGATGGCCGCCCTACTCGACGGCGTACTATGCGCTTTTCTGAGTTAGCCCGGCTAAAAACATCGCCTAAAATCACCGTTTTCGTTCGTTTCGTTCGTTGAATAAACATCTCCTTCTGTAGTCACCATTTTCCATGTTTTGCAGTTGTGCGCAAATGATTGAGCGGGTGCAAGAAGGCACCGTACAAGAGACGAATGACCATCGCGGCATCAAGCACATTTACCTTCGACTGCGCGGTTTTCAGTTCAGCACTTCAGACGTCGTCAATTTCGAATGCCAAATTCGACCATGTCTTCACCGTTGTAATATCACGGTTTGTCCATGTATTGTGCATACTTTGTTGATTTTACTAAGCCGCAGAACGTTTACAGTGGTTTTTGATAAAAATTATCGCCGAAACAGCAGTATTATTGGTCAAGCCCTTCTCTGTTTGCTCAATCCTAGAGTTTTTCTGTGCCCATGTTTCGTTTTCCACTTCACAGCAATGCGGCAGTGAACGTATCAAGCTGCTCCAACCAACTCCGGCGTCGTCGTTGGTCCGCCGATCCCTCGACCGACCACTGCTCGACGATCCCTTGCGCGAAGTTCCTTTGGGCGCTGGTTATCAGGTCATCGATGACGTGGCACTTGAGCGCAGCAATGATGAAATGATTTCCGACCCATTTATCCAGCCATCTGATTCGCTAATCGCACTGCAAACGAGCGTTGTTATGCTGCCAGAAGACGACGAACTGACACTGGCGGCGCTCGATGAAACGCCGAACGAACAAAAAGATGCAGCTCTCGAACAGAAGCGTCCGAATTCAATTTCAGCATCGAGTTCGATTTCGAATTCACTGACTGCAAAGGAGCAGCCTATTTTAAACGCACGACCAGTGTCCGTTGTACAGATGGACTCTTCATCGAGAACTGTTTCTGAGAAATCACAGCGACTCGAAATGAACGACTTCCAGTTGCAGCAACTCAACCAATTCGTAGCTTCTCAAACTGACAATCCACTGGCCTCTGCAAGTACAGCATCACCAGTGACGCCATTTCCAGTGGTTCTGCCTGAAAATCGCGACCCGCTTCATAATATACTGCAGTTGCTGCAATGGAACGGAAATCCGCCAATTGAGCCACTGGTCGAGCAGCCTGTACAACCAGAAACTGAGATGCAAACTCTGCAGCCGCAGATCAACGTCCGCTTGGCGGATGACGGTGAGTTGAAGGATTAAAAAAAACGGATGACTCCAACTCTCGCGATCTCTCTCCGCAAATGCAGACAAAAGAGACTACTCGTCCTAGCATACCTTGGGTGTTCTTTTGTGAAGAGCTCAGATCAGAAGAGCTCGGACGAGCTCTTTAGAGACGGCATGCGCAAGAGAACTTCAGCGTGCCGTGCCACTATACAAGCTAAATTCGTCACTTTGACAGCATACAGGTAACCAGCTGTCGACAACTGTGTTGTTCGCTTTTCTGACAGTCGAACCTTCTGAGTGTTTAGCAAAGTGTCAGACTAACTAAAACATATTCTGCATCCGCGAGTTCTAAGCATATGTTTCTTCAACGAAGTTATACGTAGAAAAGTTCAAATGAAATGAAAAAATTCACGATTTCAGTGAGCAGCCATCACAAGAATCCCCATCGATGGCCGGAGGACCGATTTCGCCATCGATTCTACAACAATCCGTTTATTGGCACGGGTGACAGGCAGCATGAGCGAACATCAAGATCAAGAACGGACACTGTGGCGGAGAAACTGATCTGGCACCCACCGCTGTTTGTCATCGTCTGCTCGTCCGTACTGATTTCCGTGCTCTGCACGGTATGCACCATTTTGGGCTACAATGTCTGCAGGAACAATCGTACTACGAGTGTAACCGATCAGAAGATGGCGAAATCACTGCCGAAAACAAAAGAGATTTGTCGAGCGTAGTGTTTGGATTTTTCATTGGGGTATCGTGGTGGTGTGGAAAGCTGTGCAAAGCAATACTACATAGAATTATTTCTTTTAGAAAGTTTTGAAGTAAAGCGTGAACTATCTAGATATGTCAAAAAAATGTACTGTTGTTTGTACTTCTTGGGTTTGGCATGCGATATGGAGTCATTATAATCATACTTTTCAAAAGCTTTTCAAGTCATCAATGATACTGTTGTACTGATTGCATTTGCTTGTCTTGTTCACTTGTCTTTTTGGTACATTTTGATTTTGGTACATTTTGAAATTTTGAACTGTGGCTGAATTGGACCTTGTATCTTGTTCCAGCGGGTAGTGCAGTTTTTGTGCATTCTTGTGACGCCAGGACTTAATGGATTTCGCAATCATATGCGAAACATGCAGCCCGCAAAAAAGAAAGCATGAACGATCGACAGCAAGAATATTCAGATCGAGGTTTCAGGTTTCACATCGCATGCAATTTGTGAGCGACTGGTATTGAAAATGGTATAGCTTGAGAATATTCCAGAAACAACACCGAGTTCATGTGGTTGCCTTACTTCTTGATGATTGCGTGCCCATGTGATTCTGCAACCGACACTATTCTATACAAAACGCAAAACTGAAAAACACAGTTTTTTCTCGCTTCACCCTTTTCCAGTCAATTTTGGCTCCGCCGTAGCTAATTTTCACCAAAGCACAAAAAATCATTACAATACAGACAAAACAACGGTTGGGGCGCTGTGGCGCTTCAAATTCGTGGCTCCGATTTATGCGCCACCCTGTTTATCCTAGCTTACTGAACTTGAAACGGGTACGTGTACATGTAAAAAAGCGCTGTGATTTGCAGCATGTTTTATTGTGTGTGGTTTCTTTTAATTTTTGTCGAAAAATCGTTTAAAAATTAAAAATTATTAAATAACACACGTAAACGCAGAGTTTCAAACCAAATAGAAAGAGTGTACCTTTGCAGTTTCCACCGTGCGTTTTCAACAAACACAGAAACAGTTTTTTCTTTATTTGCACAGTCAGCTCTCGCTGAAAAGCGTCCCAGCTAACAAAATATAAGCTATCGAATTTCTCGATTGCAGAGAAAAATATGCTATAAGGTACAGACAGACTTTGCATTTTATACTTTCAATATTATGCTTTTTATTCAGGAGACGATTCCAGAGAAGCAACAAACGCTTTTTTGAAGCCATCTTCCGCTCATTTTTTATTAGGTTCGTCCATGGTTTTGCAATCGAATAATGTTTTTGCCAGTTTCGTTTTTTTTAATTCAAATTTCTCTGTTCATGACCGTTTGTGACAAATACATAGGCTGCTTTCTTTGTCGGTTATGACCTGAGTTTATGCTTTATAGATTTTTAATTTTACGTTTTTAGGTTTCTAAATGCGCCGTATGACTAAACATGACGAACCGAACCACAAAAAGATGACAAAAACATTATTAGTCATAAGGTGTGATGTCGTCGCGGGTTCATAAAAGCTACGCGATTTATAGCATTATTCACGGCCTCCTAGATTTCAATTCTCAAAAAGCTTTTGATTTCCATAAAACTTTTTAAACTTCTAATGGCAATGCACAAAATAATATGCCGCGTGTCTTCTTTGCGGTCGAAAATTCAACTGTGACGCATTTTTGCTTGCACGTGCAGAAAAACTAATGCAGTTGTAGATGGAGATATTGATGCAGATGCAAAAACATTATCAGAAGCATTTTAATGCTTTAAAAAGCGGCCGTGCGGTACGACGGGGAATGAATTTACTGTTACCGTATTACCCCCAATAAACCCCCATGGGGGATTAATACGTCAGCGACTTTTAGGGTGAGGGTTTATTGGTGGGGGGGGGGCTTTATTTACAAACAAATTCTAGGGGTGGGGGTTTATTGAAAAATGGCAAAAATACCTTGCATGGCAGGCAAGAAAGTCGCAGAAACTTCTACTCTACATAGAAATTTCCTTTTACAACAGCCTTTTGTAATGAAATTACCATTAACTCATCCATTTGGGGCCTTTGATAGCACAATTTCATCATTTTCACTGCAACCAGCCACTGAATTCCCTGGGTATGTGTTTCAAACAGGTTTCCAATAATCCCCCACGGGGGATTATTTGTGGGGGGGGGGGGGTTATTCGGAAACTTGTCGTGGGGGTGGGGGTTTATTGGGGGGGGGGGATTAATGGTGGGGGGGTTTAATGGGGGTAATACGGTATCATGGATTTGAGTGCACAGTACAGCGATCACTTCATCTGCAGTATTTTGTTGCAATCAACAGGAAAACCCAGCTACAAATAGAGCCCCATAATCTACGAATCCTGGCGATGGTATTCGGAAAATATTTGGATTCTGATAAGAATCTGTCAACGCTAAAAAACGTCTGTTTCATTATTATTCAAAGAGCTGTGTTTTTTTAGTTTTTTGTTGGTTGGCCTTTTATCAAAATTTTCCACATGCCGTTTTCAACATTGAACATTACGCTCACTTCAGACAAAACAATGACCATATTTGATTTGAGTATGCACATGTACTGTGTTGTACACTGCTGCTTTGCCCGCATATATTGAATCGTTGTTTTTTTTGCCTTGAGCTTTTCCCACAACGCAAAAAAGTGTTCTCGCTTTTTGGCGGCTGTTTCATTTCCAAATTCCTCCATGTTGTTGTTATTGTTGTTGTTGGGATTTAGGCGATGTTTTTAGCCAGAGGGCTAACCCAGAAAAGCGTACCGAACGCCGTCGAGTAGGGCGCCCGTTTTGCAATATGTACACGCACCATGATCAATCTGAGTTTTTTCGAAACAGCTTGTGATATTATTTCTTCGTCAGAACTTTCCATAAGTTCCATAAGGAAAGTTCCATAATTTCTGGACGACAAAACCCAGAGACGTCATGAAGAAATCGCCGTCGGAAGACGGACAGGAATACGCATCACTGGAAATCGACGAGGGACAAACGTTGAAACTGAGGGGCCCCTCTGCGCCGCCGCCACCGCCCGGTTGGCGACCCCCGCCCTATTCCAACATTTATGAAGCGCTCGAGCCGAAGCCACGGCACCGTTGGGTGTTTCGGTTGGCGTTACTGGAAGTGTTTATTGGTAGGTTTTTTGATGTTTGCACTACCACTCGATGAGTTGTAATGGTTGAAATGTTGTTCCGGTGGTTTTCAAAGTTAAAAACGTTGAATTGTATTGGCTCTCGACATCTGAGAAAACTCAGAAAACTCGACAAATTGCAAAAACCAGCTGATTGCTCAACGAGTAAAAGTTTTTCGTGTGTTTTTTTGCAATTGTGAGCTATTGGCAAAAATTGCCTGCAGCTTTTGCCCATAAAAAGAAGCAAACGCTCACCATTTTGTTTGTTGCGCAGGTCTGGTCGCTCTTGGCATTGGAATAGCGTGCTCTGAGCTTGGTTCATATTGTCCGTATTTCACCGGCATTTGGTCGTCGTCGGTTTATCTGGTCAACGGTTGCATTGGTTCGTGGGCTCTGGTACTTTTAAACGTTATTAACACTTCTTTGCTTCGTTATTAAAAAAACATTTATTAAAATCAGCTGTTTTTACTTGTTTTTTTTGTATTTTTGAACTATTTTTAGTGTTATCGACCCTTTATCACACGTTTTTACCTTTTTTGCATCTTTTACCCCATGGGCTCTTTTACCGTCTGTCATTTCCCCATTTTGCCACTTTTTTCACATTTTCGTGCACCTTTTACTCCATGGGCACTTATACCTTTGAAACATTTCCCCCTTCTGCCAGTTTTTTACCCAATTTGCCGCACCATTCGCAGGCATTCTCGCCGCACGAACGCACTCGCAGAATCTGTTCATCGCGCATCTACTCTGCAGCACGATCGCGTTCGCGTGCGCCGTCGGCGCTGTCTGCGTCACGTATTTTCTGAACTTTGAACCGATCGGCACCGACCGACATCCGACGTGGCAGGACAACTACTGCGTCATCTACCAGCACGACCAGCACGACTACGATCGGCTGAGGACGATTTGGCGCAAGACGGACTACGATTTCGTCGGTTGCGTGCTCCGACTGAAGTATGGAATTGCGTTCCATGCGTGCACGATGGTGTTCGCTGTGATTCAGGGTAAGCAATTGGCAAAGATTGCGAACGGGAACGGGTGTAGCGGAATGTGGTGTGGGAGATGGGACGGGGTAGGGGAGTGGAAACGGTAACGGGAACGGGAAGAGAGGGACTCGGCAATGAGAACGAAACGAGAAGGGAAATAAAAAAAGAACGGGAAGGGGGCGGGAAAAAGACCATGAACGGGAAGAGGAACAGGAACCCTGTTTAGCCAGGACAATGCCTTTTTCTTCATGTTTTCAGGAATCTGCAATCTCACGTCAGCGTTTTTGTGCTGCTGTCGTACGTGCATTTGCCCGAAACCGTGTTTTATAAAACCATAATGTTTTGTTTTTTTCATTCCCACTCTTTTTAAAAAGTGGCAGTTCATATGCAGATGTTCCTACCAGGTGATACCACGAAATGTGAGTTTTAATTCAAGTAGTGACATCACATGTTTGCTATATGTAGTTTTTGTGTAAAATTGCCAATTTTTGGGCTATTTGAACGAAATTCAGCAGAGGGGTGACAAATGCGCTGATAGCTTAAGTTGATAATAGTGATTAATTTTTCTTGGCATTTTTTTCATACATTGATCTTTTGAATATTTTCAACGTGCATGTGGGAAAATTGACTGATCATGTTTCAAAGAAATTCACTTTGGAGATGCTGATACTACTTTTGTGAATTGACTGAATAAACTGATGTCAGAAAAGTGAGAAAAATATCTGGAGAACGCACATGTAGGTGGAAAATGTGAATCTACACCAACTTTATTCTTCAAAAAATTTTCAAAGTTTTGATTTTTGCTGAGTTTGAGTTTGATTTTCCCCGTAGTTTGTACTGCGCGTTGTTTCGTTTGGCAAAATATTTCTATTGGGAACGTTTCAATTCTGTCGATGTCTCGACCAATTTTTTTAAGTTTTTAAAATCAATGAATCAATTTTTTTAAAGTTACTAGCTAGCTCTATCTGTCTGAACAAATTTTGAAAAAGTTACACGATACACGTTTCTCATCAGTTTGCTCGCCCGTCGTTAAAGTTTAGCAATGTTAATTTCAAGGAATCAGCCAGTCAAGCAAACTAAGCGCGCATTTCTTGATATGTAACTTCTATTTCTGTTGATTGGAGCTTGATTAAATCATGTGAAAATTGAATTTCTCAAAATTTCAAACTGTTCAGTGTAGCACGCTGAATGGCTGCGTTGTGCTGAAACAGGCAATCGGCGCGTTGAATTACAACTCAAACAAAAACAGACAGTTGCACGTTCATTTGCGTGGAATTGCGCAGCTAATAAGATCATCAATAAAACGCCAGAAATCAATGTGTACGGCACAACGAACAACCGTTTATGACACTTTATCATATCAAAGAATTTGTTTGTAGTTTTTTTTCTCCTGCAAGGTTTTTGTCGGTCGCATGCATGAGTGCATTTTTGACGAAAAAAGGCTCATTTTGTTGCTGAATACTAAGGAATAAACTGCGCTCCGCTGTCAAACACAGTACGATTTTATTTTTTCAAACAATCTGAAAGCCATTAGTCAACTTCGCAACATGGTTGACGCATGGCGAAGTCCCTTTTCAAAGAGCATATGTCTGTTTGTTATGCAATATGCGACCGTGTCGTGATGTAGCAGAATGACACACAAATCAAACACACTGGCACTACTGACACTGGTTATAGCATTACACTGCAGCACATGTTCACCAATAGCTCATGGTCTAAAACTTCTTTTTCTTTGATTTGACTTAGCACTTTGCGACAACTGGATGCGCATGTTTTTTCTTTTTTACAGTAAACATTCTTTCTCAAGTATTTGACATTTAATTGTCCAATTTTTAAATCGTGTTTTTGTGACTGCTTTCCCACACACGATATATTGGATGTTCGTATGATTCAAGAAAAAAGCAAAACTCTCAACGTTTTTTTTGATAACATGCGATTTCTTCAAATGTGATCTTATACAATGCAATATTTGCTACGAAATAAGAGCAAATAAAATCAGAAATCTTTGACTTCTTTCAGAACACATTCTTGTGCATTGGAATTGAGTTATTTAACTTTAATTAGCGGTTTATTACATCAGTGACCAACTAACCTTCATCAAGAAATAAGCACAAAATTCGTCCATCAAGAAATAAGCACTTGCGCACGTTGAATCCAACTTCCCTTTCCGTTTCTGTTTCCGAAATTTGTATTTGCTGCGCTTTTCTGTGGTGCTCAGAAATGGTCGGCTACTCATTTTAGACTTTCGATAAAAATTTCGGAAACGGAAACCGAAATGGAAACAGAAACGGATATGGAAATTGATATGAAAATACATGTATAAAACGAATTTACAAAAAAATAGTTTAGCTAGTCATTCACAAACACAAGAAAAAATTTGAAAACCGTTTACTGACCAACCACCATGACCAGTCAAAATCAACTGAATCTAAATTGTACTGAGTAAATATTTTTTCGGTCGCTCTTTGCTTGCCATCCTGATGATTGATTTTGCCCAAATTTGATTCAGTGAAAAAATTCTTGACAAAAACGTAGATACAAGATATAAAAAATAAAAATAAATCAAACCGTTCCAACCTTCTTCAGATGATTGACCTTGGCTGTAAATATTTTTGAGCGAAAAAACTACAGTTTTTTTCAGTTTTTATTCGTACGCAAAGAATAAACAGTTTTTAATTGCTAGACACAACGATACAAATTCGACTGTTTTATATTTCAATCAAGATTTACGAGCAACTGTGAAATTGTTTCACGTTTCTTTCATGCATGCGCTCAGATTTTGATTCAAATCAAAACCACCAAACACTTTACTGCAAAAGTTGCAGAGCCCAGAGCCCATATTTATTTTAAAAACTATACTTGCTTTGGGGGTAAAAACGATTGATTTTGCTTAGAGTTGCCACGGTAGGCCTTTTTTGGTCACGGTACGGTTTACGGTTTGAGACGCAATTTTTTTCACGGTTTCGGTACGGTACGGTAAATTGAAAAGCTCAACGGTACGGTTTTCGGTACGGTTTGAAAATTTTAAAATCGCACGGTACGGTTTTCGGTACGGTTACCGTGGATTTTGAATTTACACGGGCGGTAAACCGTATTTTTACGGTTTGAAAATTAAAAAGTTTTAAAATGCACTGTGCTTCACTTTTTGTTTCTCTCTGTGCTATTTTGTTGTGTTGTATGTCGCCGTTCTCGTTCAGTCAGACAAGCAATGGAAGCGGCAGTGGGACAAAAACAAAACACAAACTTACACCATCTACCTCCACCATAGCAAGAGTACAGGAAGACCCAACCGAAACCTAAATCTACCACATCACAAGGTGGACCAGCACAGCACCAGAGTCAGACCAGCTGAACCAACCCTGCGCTGCGTAAGGTGTGAAATCAAGATAATAAAGAAACAAATTGCATAGTGAATGGAGTTCAGTTGATGTGTGGACGCGGCGGGTGTGATTTTACGAATACGGAGATACGATCTGCCTGCGCTGCGTGCAATAATAATAAACGATTTTGAATTTACGCCATTGCAACAAGCTACATTATTAATCGCCAAAGGGTTTGCTTTGCTCAACCAACATTACAGAACAGAGACAGTGAGCTCAGCTCGACTCACACATTTAACGGTGAACGGTGACGGTCCACCACTGCTCCACTCAGCACATACATTTATTTTTATTCATATGCCACATACATATTCCTTTTCCTTTTCCTGGAAATGAAACCGATTCGTTGTCGTACTGTTCGTTGTGGTAGCGGTGGTGAGCTGAGTCCTGAGAGCGAGGCGACAAAACAGCATTGACTGTGGAAAATCATATGTTCATTAGTGAAACGCTAGTCAGCTGGCAGGTACACGGCTGTTGTTGCGGGACGCGGGTGGCTAGCTGAAAGATTCAGTTACCTTCAACGTTCTTTTTTGTAGTAATACTATGCACGCACACTGCAAAACAGTTTTTTGCTCTTTTACGTTCGTTTTTTACGTGTCTCTTTCAGTGATATGTAAATGTGTGCACTGTGCAGTGCAGTTACAAGCCCAGAAACACTGTTTTTATGCTGCGGTTGTTTATTTTATTTGTGGTCGTCTTGATCTTGAACTTGAGTAATGAGTAATGCCAAACAAAACAAGTAATGCATGCCCCGGCCGGATTGCGGAACACGGCACGGCATGACGGACCGCATACATTCATTCTGTTGCAAACTGAAGTGGCCAGCGGCCACACGGCCACCTGCGCCACCACACCAAGACTCGCCACCGTGTAGTTATTAGCTTCCTATTAAAGTAAATTCATCTGTGGAAATAACTTTTAATTCTAGGTGCACAAGAATTAACTACACTGTATTTTGCTTTGAGCGACGCTTCATTCGTACCCACGTTCTGTTCTTATGACGTAATGACATGTTACCTGTGCGTTGAAATTTAATTGAGTCGAACAACCATGCCCAATCAAAATCAGACAATGGACTTCGATTTTTAAGTGCTTTTCAAACGTTTCAAATGTTTGTTTCAAGCTTTTCGATTAGGTGTCAATTCTATGTCAAAGATGATTCTTTTATAACTCTGTTTCGCTAATTTTGCAATCGTTACAATTTTTTTAAGCTATTTGAATTTGCTGCCCCCGTTTGTTCTCGGTTAGTTAAGTTAAACTTGGTTAAAGTGAAGTCGTTCCCGTTAGACTTTTTCTGCGTGACATAAACATGTTTAAACGTGACTTGATTGTTTGACAACTTCATTTTTCAAAGTAGCTAAGTTTGACCCGAAGAGGCCCCTTTATTTTTTATTTTACAGAACTGGCCGGGAATCGATACCCGTTTATTTGCACAATCCCATTTGTGTTTTTTATGCCCGCTTTTGCACAAAAATGTTTTTTAAACAATATTATTTCAGTTTCTACTGTTTAAAAATTGCAAATTTGTGTTCACCAAAATTTTGCTTTTTGAAAGTCACAGAATTTTAGTTAAAATCTTGTAAAAACTGCTGTTTGTTTTGTGTTCTCACAGTCACAATCGATCTTCATGACCTGTTTTATTGTCATTAATTATTAATTAGCGCGTGTTTTATTTTAGTTTTTTAGTATACACCAAAAAAACTAAAAAATAATGTGAAAGCCGTTGATTTTTACAACGGCACAAAAAAACAAATAAAATTTTTATGTATCCGTGGGACATGCAACCTATATGATACCAACGAAAAATCAAACGCACGCCACGCCACACACAGCGCACGCACACAAAAAAAGCTTGGTCAAACCGTCAATTTTGGAAAAAATACGACGGTTTCGGTACGGTTTGCCAAAATTTTGCCACGGTACGGTCAACGGTACGGTAATTGTATTTTGATGACGGTACGGTTTTCGGTACGGTTTGGAAATTTTAAAATCGCACGGTACGGTCACGGTGCGGTACGGTAAAACCGTACCGCCCGTATTTTTACGGTTTTTACGGTTACCGTGGCAACTATAATTTTGCTGAATAATTTTACTCGTTTGCTGAACGATTTTTATTGTTAAAATTGGCCAAATCACTTTTTGCGAAATACTGCACCTGATCCTGTTATTTCAAACAATATCACACATGATAAGTGAAAGTGTCCGAAGTGAGGTGTCCTGTCACGGAAATAAAATATCTACAAACGTCGAGATGGTGGTGGTTTCGCTACTCGCCGCTGATTGTTGTGCAAACACGCGAGGGCTCAGCAGTCCACTGGTCGGCCACCATTATTTGTTATTGATCGCAACATTCACCACCATTCAGCATTCATTATTTAAAAGTAAAAAACGATTGCTGAGCCACAGTTCCTGGACATCGTGGCGGACACCACTTCGCACGTTTTTATTCAAGCGGCATTCATGAAGCAGTATTTAGTGACGCGTAGCTGTGTTATAAGATGGCTACGCGTTTACTAAATACTGCTTCATGAATGCCCCACGTATGCGCTTTTCAGCGTGACACGTTGAATTTGATAACTCTAGCCAATCAGCTATCAGCTCAGCACATTGGCAATTGAGGTCTCAGGCGCCATGTAACCATCCACTGCACAACATCTGTTGTTGTTTCAAATTTTGCGTTGGGCAGTTTTCCTCGATCATTTCTACAATTGTACGCACCCTTATTTGGTATTGGTCGTGTACGCATGTTTTGAATTTCAAGTTATCAAACTTTCATGCGTCTTATCAGCAGAAAAGCAAAGTTAGACCACAGTTTATTGCCACATGGAAACGCTATTATCAGAAAAAATGCGAATATATTGCTCGCACGGACGCACGCACTCTAAAGTGTCATGATTAATTAGCTTCATTCTTTGTACAAATTTTCTGCCCTTCTGTCTGTCAGCTGTCAGAAACGAGTGAGTTTTGGTTAAAAAAAACTTTAGTCAAATGACTAAACTCCATAAAGTACTGTCGGGTAAGTTGGGTACTGTTATGTTATGGTATCAATCGACACGCTTTGCCAAATGCAATGCAACAAAAACACGTTGAAAAACAGAAATGCAGAAACTTCGCAAAAAAAATTTTTCTACATATTTTTCAATTATTCCCCACTTGACAAATACGAATCGTTGCACGGAGATCGTGTCGAGACCTGATACGGTAACAAAACCCGTACTTCATTCACCCATGTTACGGCACTTGTTGCGTATTCTAAAGTGTTTGGTGATTTTTGTAAAAATATGCACGGAATTCGCCACAAAATTATATCACAAGACAACATATATGTAATGTAACGGGCAGATGATATGCACAATTGATATGACATTTGTTTGCTGTGGAAACTGCGAAAACTTGTCCTCTGCTGATTTTTCTTTTCTTTCCTTTTCGAAAATACCTTCTCGTTGATTGGTTGAGTGGGCGATTTTTCCGGAGCAACATTTTGCACTGGTGTTCTTTTTAACGCCTGCCATCACACAGCATACATTGTATTTTGCATCATGAATCACACGCTGTAATGCAACCTGTCAGATGGCTGTGACATCATGGAACACATAATACAGCATGACGTCAGCAACTAATGCCGTAAAGTCTTGCATATAAGGTCTCCTTATATAAATTTGAAAATCAAAAATTTCTAAAAAAAGTGGAATTTCGTGTGACAGCCTTATAAGTGGGAGGAGGTCTTATAAAGCGAACATTAGGAATTCCGGGCCTTATAAACGGGGTAGGTTTTCGACCATGTCAAAATTTTGAATTTTTTTGGTTCCCGCCGTGTGACACTCCGCCCACTTTTGGGTGGGGGTCTTATAAGTGGGAGGAACCTTATATGCAAGACTTTACGGTAATGCCTGATCTTCACGGTAGCGTTGGCGTAATTATTTCATTTTCATCTGTCGAAATTTTCATTGTCACTGGAATAAAAATTCAAAGAAATCTCAAAGTTCGACAGAAAAAAATCTAAAGTATGCCAGAAAAAAGGGCATTAAAGAAAGTTCGGGAAACACAGATGAATCCACGCTCCGTCCGAACAGGGGCCTAAGGCCACCTTTGGTCTCAACAAAACTGAAAACAGGCCTCGGCCCGCGATCAGAGCCAAACATGCATGCCAGGCTGGAACAGAGACTCGAAGACAAGTTTGCCCACAACAGACGGCTGGAGTAAGGTCCACTGACATCAAAGGCCCGAAACCTGGGCCCTAACAAACGCTTGAAAAAAGAGGCCCGGTCGAACGTAGTCGTCCCAGACCCAACAGAAGCCCCAAGCCAAATCTGGCTCCGGAATTCCGATGCCAGTCTCGGCAGCCGCAAAACCGCAAATTCGTGCCCGGTGCAAACAGAGGCTCAAACGAAGCTACCAATCTTGGAAGCACACGGCTAAGGCCGGCCACCACAGCGACTCATGAGGCCATACTGTAACCTTTGATGCAATAAATTGCACATGTTTTGAGATTGTCGTGTCGACTGCAGAGAATATAGACTGCACAATTTTCATTTTTTGCCGCATCTGAACGGATCGGAATATTGTTTTGTTCGACATTGTGTGTGTAGGGTAATTGGATGATTTGAAAAAAATTACCATGGCCACGAACAAGGAATTGTTATAGTGAACCATCTCTTCCCACAAATTGTTTAGATTTTTTTCTCAATATTCTCGCGCATTATGCAGAATTACAGGTTTAGTGCTTGTTTCATCTCTCTATTGTTTCTAAACCGAAAACTGTGACACTTTTTCAGTTATTCTATTTGCAGCGAGATCTTCGTGAACTTTGTTTCCTTTGTCGTACGATTGTTTCCAGACAGGAGCTTTGGCTCACGGGGCAGCATTGTTGATGCTGTTTTAGATGCAATGTCTGAACGTGGCTTTCTTTTAATCTTTGTTTTGCGTTACTACATACAAATAGAATTGATTTGCCGTAAAATATAGCGCAGCGGTTTATGCCGTAAATTGTTTCAATTTTTTGATTTGCGCATGTCATTTTGACAGCAGAATGCCAATGAAAACCTTTTTGGATCAGGTCTACAGAGCGTGGTCATCCACTACCGTGTATCTCATCTCGACAGTTCTGAAAATTTAAAAAAGAACATTTGCTTTTTGTTCTGTTCTTTGTCTTTTGTTCATCTGATTCCTTTCAATTCCCAAAAATTCTTGAACTGAGAAATAATGACGAGTGAAAAGCGAAAGTGTCGAAGAACCCCTGCACTCAAAGCGCATTTGCGATGTCCGGTCCGGTCTGGTCCGCATTTGCATAATCCGGTCTGTACAACCCGGTCCGCATATAATTTGGTCTGTGTAATCCGGTCCATCTATAATCCGGTCTGCAAACAATACGGTCTGTATAACCCGGTCAACACAATCCGGTCTGCATGTGATCCGGTGCCGGTCTCACTCCGGTCAGAACTCCTAATTTTTTATGAATACCGTATTACCTCTATTAAACCCCCCCCCCCCCCCCCCCCCCCCCCCCCCCCCCCCCCCCACCCCCTCGACAAGTTTCCAAATAATCCCCCCCCCCAAAATAATCCCCCATGGGGGATTATTGAAACCTGTTTGAAACACATACCCAGCGAATTCAGTGGCTGGTTGCAGTGAAAATGATGAAATTGTGCTACCAAAGGCCCCAAATGGATAAGTTAATGGTAATTTCATTACAAAAGGCTGTTGTAAAAGAAAATTTCTATGTAGAGTAGAAGTTTCTGCGACTTCCTTCCTGCCATGGAAGGTATTTTTGCCATTTTGCCCACTCCTAAAAATGGTTTCCAAATAAACCCCCCCCAAAATAAAGCCCCCCCCCCCACAAAAATAAACCCCCATCCCCAGAAGTCGCTGAAGAAATAAACCCCCATGGGGGTTTATTAGAGGTAATACGGTATACCGCCGAAAGCTGTATGGGTACGCGGAGTATTCATGAAAACATGTTGCAATATTGATTCCATTCAAACCGATCATCTGTTTACACCACTTTTTCCGCATGAAATATTTTTGTTGAACATTTTATTCTATTGGTTTTGCTTGCGTCGTCTGTAAAATTTACGCTCATTGCCGTTCAGTCTGCATGAGTTTCTTTCTTTTCATAAATTAGCGTGTCAAAAAAACTGTTTCGTGCAATGATAAAATGAAAAATACGCCATTCGTTGTGCCCCAAAAAAACCATTGCAGAAACACGCGATGTAAAAAATCTGCCACAATGCTGATTGGCTCGCGCCTCACGGTACGCTGTCCTGTTTTCCAGCATTACAAACAAACCAACTGAAAAACAAGCCAGATTTATTGATGAGTCTGAAAGGTCTGCAGAAGAAAAACATGTTTTTGTTGCTG
The DNA here is from genome assembly GCA_030248135.1 of Theristus sp. LFF4_11. Taxonomy (NCBI): domain Eukaryota; kingdom Metazoa; phylum Nematoda; class Chromadorea; order Monhysterida; family Xyalidae; genus Theristus; species Theristus sp. LFF4_11. Next base: position 60,481 of record JASANC010001512.1, on the reverse strand, counting down.
ACAAAACAAAACAAAACAAGAAATGATTCACCAGCAAGATAAAACACTAACAACCAAAGCACAACTGTAGCCATTCAGCAACTCGGAAATTTGAAAATTTAAAAGCAGATGCAATAACAAATTCTGGAACAATTTTGCTCGGAATTTCCCATCTGATGACATAAAAGTTTCGTCATGAGAATGCGTCATAACGCGATGATTAGTGTGATGTGGTTTTAATTTTCTGACCACACGAGCAAGTTTTCCAATGGTCTGGTTGAAAGCATTATTGTTAACAATAAAACATTGGAAATAACCATTTATACCCCGATTATTTATTACGTTTTATTGATGGATGACTTTTATTGAGTTGTTTGCCCGGTTTTCCCTTTTGGACCAAGTAAATTGCGAAGACTTTTTGTGCATCCAACTTGGTCTCCTCTGCTCCACATTTCTGTGCGGTATTGTTTGCATTACTGAAAAAAAAAACTTTTTTTTTCATTGTCGTAGTTTGAAGTGGAAATTAATTTTGCCAAAAATGAACCAGTTTTTTCAGTGATTTTTCTGAATGCTTACTATCATCAGTAACTTTGATTGCTTCTGCTTTTTTGTCCCAAAATATCGCGGTCTGGCCAGCATAATTTTGCTTGCTCGGTTTAGTAATTGCGTGAAGGATATTCAGTTTTGTTATTTTTGCGAACATACGGGCAGAAAATGAGATTCTATTGTGACTCTGTCCTTTTCGGAAAAAACTGCTCACTTTTGCATACAATGTGCATACAAACAAACAAAAATCCGGTTTTCTTTTTTGACTCATGGCAATTACACTTTTTCCTTGAAGAAGAAACCTGCATCGTCAGGATAATGAATCGTTTCTGTTGACACAAAAAATGCAGTGAACACATCCAAACTCTTTAGGCGCACGTTGATTGGCTTTGGTTTCTGCTACTGTGAATCTCCACTGCTGTTTCAGCCCACGGACATTTGGGTTATGATGATGCGATCAAGACTAACTTTGACAAAAATGAAAAAAAGTCAAAGTAGCGCGCACCCTTTTTTACGTTAGAAATCGAATTCCACGTATTATGGACTGTTCGCTGGTACTTCACGGTACGTATGACTGATGTTATAACACGATTATGTATGCGCAATTTGAAAACAACGTTGAAACGCGCCACATTGTTGCCTGAACGCTCGGAAACTAAACTCGTTTCAAGTTTTCTTGTCAAGGTTGACAAAAAACATTGAAAAATTGATTTAATTGAAACCAATTCAGTTTTTCTTCGTCTGCATTTCAGGTCATTCACGCGTATAATAATTGGAGTATACTGCAGCGAACATCATTGCATACTCCGGCATTGAAATGGCAACAAATATTCCGTTGACGTAATAATTTGATGTTACATGAATTAGAAACTGTTTTCTTTCTGTTTGTCGCAACGAACCGATATAATAAACAAACAAGTTCTATCGAGAATTGAATAAAGCCAACAACAATGCAGCCGTTTTCTTTTCACACTTGGATGTCCCTAATCACGATTAATTGGCTGAGTGGCTTTTCGGAATCGGCACCTCGATGGTCGACGGTAAGAAAGCGTTCAGGTTCAGACACTTTTTGGAATCGTGGGAACCAAACGCAAACGCAAGGTGGTCTGCAGTAGAATTTGACGCCCATTGATTGGTCGTATAGCACACTGAAAACGCAACGCCTGTTCAATTGAGAGTGTTTTCCTTGTGAAATAGGACTGCAAACAAGCGGCTGTAGTCATGAGACAGTATTTAGTGACGCACAGCTGTGATGGTTTAACGCAGCCACACGTGTAACTAAATACTGCTTCATTAATTTCGTCAGTGGCAGGAAAGCTTTTTTCATTACTAAAGTTGTTGCTCTCTAAATATTAATCCTGTGTTAAACGGCATTCTTGCAGCAGTACTTACTGACGCATAACTGTGTTAAAATATAGCTACGCGGCCACTAAATACAGCTTCATGAATGCACCTTTAGTCATTTCATTTATTTTTTTGTCAAGTGGGGCGGCAAGAAGACGGCCAGCAGGCCAACGACGCCGTCCCGGTTGCACCGCGTGCGCGCCAGCATGACCGGCACAAAGATGATCATGGACGTGAAGTACATGAACACGCAGGTGTTTGACATTTACGACTTTCGCGTGCGCTGGTCGGAGCCGGCCTATTGGAATGACAATGAGGACACGTCCGGTGAGCACCAACGGCCTCGTTTCGCTGTGATGCCTTTTGTAGTCAGGTCAACTTTCTGGCCACTCGGTATTCCTGGCCACCAATGTCGCCCACCATTCCGGTAGAACTGTCCCGCCACCTAATAGCCAATGCCGCACTATTCGGGTGGAACTGTCCTGCCACTTTAGTACAAATGACCCGCCATCCGGTTAGAACTGACCCGCCACCTACCGTATTACCCCCAATAAACCCCCATGGGGGATTAATACGTCAGCGACTTTTAGGGGTGGGGGTTTATTGGTGGGGGGGGATTATTGGTGGGGGGGTTTATTTTACAAAAAATTCTAGGGGTGGGGGTTTGTTGAAAAATAGCAAAAATACATTGCATGGCAGGCAAGAAAGTCGCAGAAACTTCTACTCTACATAGAAATTTCCTTTTATAACAGCCTTTTGTAATGAAATTACTATTAACTCACCCATTTGGGGCCTTTGGTAGCACAATTTCATCATTTTCACTGCAACCAGCCACTGAATTCGCTGGGTATGTGTTTCAAACAGATCTCCAATAATCCCCCATGGGGGATTATTTGTGGGGGGGGGATTATTCGGAAACTGGTCGGGGGGGTGGGGGTTTATTGGTGGGGGGGATTAATGGTGGGGGGGGGGTTTAATGGGGGTAATACGGTAATAACCAATGTTCCACTATTCCGGTTGAACTGTGCTGCCACTGTACTTCAGCACAAATGTCCCGCCATTCGGTAAGAACTGTTCCGCCACCTCCGTATAAATGTCCGGCCGCCTGTCCAGCGATTCATACTCGATTATAACTTTGTATCTTTGTGCCATCGTGTCTCTCTCGCTATATTCAGACCGCCGCTATGACCTCCAGTGTTGGGTGGAGTCCGGAGATCGATCGATGCACCGTGATTTGTTCACGTTGAAAGTCAACTGGATCTATCAGGGGTACAGCGAGAAGCTGCGTTTCCCAGCCGGTCTGGATCTCCATGTTCAGTGCCAGGTTGGTCTGGTCGACTGATGAAAAGCAAGATTGAAATTGAAAAGGGCTAACCGGTTCTGAACGAAAATTGTTTTTGGCCAGTTATTGAGTCTAGCGTTGAGTTTGCATAAAATGCATGCCGTTTTCGATACTTTTGACACTTTGGCCAATTATCAAGCACGTTTGACACTTGGCAATAAGTGTCAAAAAACATACATCTCTTATTTCCAAATTGTGCGCCTGATCGCAGGTTCGCGCACGCAACTCCGCCCAGTTCACGACTCCGTGGCATCGGTCGAACAAGATTCGCATCGCCGATATTCCCGTTTACCTGGCCGGGGTGCCTGGCGTCGACCTGCGCGGCCTCTCGCAGACGGACATCGCCAGTGTGCTGGAGAAGATTGCAAGCAACAGTGACCAAGTGAACATTTCACTAACACAGTTTATAATTCATTGTTTGGCAGCACGATGTCCATCATGCCGCATGAACATTTCACCGACATCAGCTTTATGAATTCATTGTTTTCATAGTTGACTTGTTGTCAGCTTTCGCAACCAACCGTTTCAGTGGGAACGTTTCCGCGAGCGTCTCTCGTGGTCGTCCTCAACCGTGCAACCATTTCCGACGCCTGCCCCTGCCCCGCCCCAAACAGCCGTCACCACTCCACCGCCGAAACCGCCGCCGCCGCCCGGTGCCGCGCAGTTTTTCGGCAAAATCCCCATTCCCATTCCACGGCGTTCCGGCGTGAATCCGCGAATCGCGCTGAATCTCGACCAGACCGCAGTGGAGACGGCCGAATCAGGCACGAAGTCTTCGACGAGGGCAACCTCGACGAGCCCGTGGACCACGACGCCAACGTACACGACCACCATGAGCAGCTCGTCGACAATGGCGACGACAGCAATGACCCGCTATCACCCCGATTACGATCAGTCGAACATGTGGGGACCGACGGACGAGGAAATACGACGACACAGGGAGCGAACACAGACGAACCGACACTTGCTGCCGTGGTGGATGTCGAGGTTGAGGAGGCTGAGGGCGTAGAGGACGTGTGAACGGCGAGTTTGTTTAGTGATTTGATTGGGGTTTATTCTCGCGATAGCAATTTTTTATTGCGGTGCGTTTCGCATGTGCGCGAATGTCAACGCTTTCGTGTTGTGAGCCCGGCCCACCAAATGCTCACAGTTGTTATGTGGGGTCTCGATGCAGTCCACGGTGCAATGCATATTCAGACCAGACCAAAACCATGGGCACCGAATTGTTACGCCTGAAGGTTGGAGGTTGGCACTTGCAACAAGCACGACGCAATAATAAAAGATTGTTTTTCGAGAAGCAGAAAACTGTCGTATTTTTGAAAAAATATGCCTCTGAAAATTCACGCGGGTGAAATTTAGCGTGCTCTGCTGTATCTTTGTTTTGATTTTCATGTTTTTTCTCTTTTTTCGATTCTGACGAAGCCTGTGAACCGGTGAATTTGAGTTTATTGATTTTTTTTGTGAACCACCTCCTATGGCTGGTAATCCGTGAGATGATGTTTTTAAAGCTTTCCGTGCAGTTTTCATTTTTTTCTGAAATCACGCCCACTATTTATTTATTCCTTTCCTCGACGAAATCCTTTCTAGGCATTGACGACTTTCTCGTTCTCTGACTTTTTTCGTTCTTTTTTTAATCTTTCCGTAGTGTACAACTTCAATATTCACTGTCTTTCAACGTTTGTTCAAGAAAAGCGATTCTTTCTTTCTCACATGCTGCCGAACTTGCTTATGATTGCTTAGGATTTTACTGTTGTATCGATATTTTTTGGAATCACCATGGCTATTGCTTGGTCAGGGTAATTTCTGTAGTACGTCATAAAAATTGATTTAACTGAATTTATTGATGCAATTTTTTTGGAAAGTTCTGTTTGCAGAGCAAATGTCACATGCATGCAACACACATGCAGAATAAAAAATGCGCATCTTGATGCACATGTCCGTGCACATGTTCGTGCACTACACATGCACAAACCCGTGCGCTTTTGTCTTATTTTCTTCTTTTTCTTCTGAAGTGAACCTGAATTGAACTGAAGTGCACGAACATGTGCATTTAAAAATGTGCATTGTTTTTCTGCGTGCATGCGGCTGATCTCGGCTTTTGCAACACGTTCTGAGCAGATTAATAACAACAAAATTATTATGATTAAAACCTCGACGCAAAGTAGAAGCCGATTATGCATGTTTGTTTTCATGAATGGTATGACGCAAATACAACTGCGACACATCATAGCAGTTGAATGTTATGAAAATACTGCGGTCTAATTCTATAACGTATCCAACTAGCTGATTGGTTGGTGATCACGTGATGCATGCATTCTGTGTAGACATTGCTGTGGAAAGGCGGCGTTTGGTCTGCACAGAATGCGTGCGTCACGATCACCAACCAATCAGCTGGTTGGATTGTTACTGAGTTAGACTGTAGCCAGACAGAACTCAATTTTTAGGCGTTTTTTGGGACACACCGGCCGCAGTCGCGGCGAATGCCCGTCGAAGCAAGAGCTAATTCTCACGACGACTTTCTTTTGAAATGAGTTTTCCCAAGCGCATTGGAAGCCACATCGTCCATTTGCACGCGGGGTGAACACATGTGTATTTGAGAATGGTGGCACATGCACACTGGAGCAAGCAAGTCCCTGGCGCCTGCTGCCAATCTACAAGTCCATAAATTCAATGCAATCCGCTGTCAGTCGGCAAAAGTAAGGAGGGCATTCGCATGGTCTGGTCGGTCGGCAAGCAATCTAACAATTTGACTCAGTAAAGGATGCAAAAAGCGACAAAAAACAAGAACCGTTTTGTTTATTCTTTATTTTTTCTGACGACGACTAGGTATATTACGAAATTGAGGACTTGACCAGTGACAACGGTGATAACAGGCATACAGGTGCTCCGTCGGGTTGTTGAGAGCGTTTTTAGTTTCACTGCTGTCGCCATGGTAACATGGACTTCAAGCACTCGCATAAAGCTCACGGAACGTAAAATCGAAAACGATGCAATTCGCACAGTGTGCGCTTGTTCTGCGGCGACGACTCTCGACACGATCTCAGCTGCTACAAACATATTCGCAATTACCAGGCACGTTCGCTGGCCAGGCAATTTCCAATCGTTCGATACTTTAAAAAAATAATTTCTCGTCTTCACCCTGAAAATCAGGCATCAGTGGGACAAGATCGTGTTGAGACCCAATACGGTATGACACCGTGTGCCCTGTAAAAGCCATGAGTTTCAACGTTTCATCAGGCATTGTGTGCATGTGTATATTTCAAAATGCTTAGCGTCAGCTTCAGATAAGCTGCCGTTATGTAACCTGTGATGCCACATCAATACAAATCGCCTTTTCCACCACTCTCCAACTTTTTGAACGATAGTTTGAGCGTGAAATTTTTTAAGGTGTTCCGCATTTTTTTGCGACCATGCATGTTTAGTCAATTTTAGTGTGCAGGATACAATGTAGCCGATCAGTATTTGAGGTTGAGGTTTCAGGTTGAGGTTAAGTCTTGAGTCAAACAAGGTTTCATTATTAAAACACTCGCTTTGTTTGAACACATGTGATAGACCTGCATCAATAAAGTGACAAAAGTGCCTTCCTGCTTTCACTGAATCTGTTGCCAAACCGGAAATGACTGGAATAACTAGGTGTTGATCAATATATGAAAGAGAGTTAGTTTCAAAAATCATTATGCAGCTAGACGATATTTTCTTGTGCTCGTCAACAAGGGCCAAGGGCAACCTTTAAACATTTTACCTTGTTAAACAACTCGTTACGTTCGGTTTCCTTTCTTGCTTGGATTTGAATGAATCACACCTTAGTTTCTACATCTGCAGGCTTTTTGTCCGGTTTCAAAAAAACTTCTGCATCATTTTTTCTATGACAAAAATTCCGTCCCATTGGCGCATTCTGAATTGAACAAGCTGATTGGTCGTTCAAGTTTAAAGTTTTTTTCTTGTGTTTGATATTTTAAGACGTTTTCGAGTCTGGTTGTAATCCTAAATTTACTTCCAGCCGTCTCGAACAAATATGTAGAATCAAAAATCCATACAAATCAATATTGGAAAACATCAATGTCTGCCTACTGCAACGCGACACGCAAGGCGTTTGAGGGCGTCATTGACAAGCCCCCGCTCACTGACCAGTTGCTCGAACGGCCCCCTCTGCGGTTCATCCATGATGTGTTCACAGAAACCCAGAGACGCAGCGGCATATTCAAGGTAAAAAATGGCATGTGGATTGTGGAATAACAGACGGTGGAGAGGATTCTTATTTTTCTTCAATCCTAACAACTGCAAACTCCACGGGTCCGCAGTTTTGTGGCACTCCACGAAATCAAGTGCAGATTTCTACAGTTAGCGCTGATTGGTCAGGCGAGCAGAAACGTGCAACGCACTCGTTTCTGTGACCTTCTCGTGTTCAAATGACATCTGTCCCTTTTGGTTGCAATGATATGTTCACCATAACTACCTACCCAGGGTCTACTTCCCGACGAACTGAGCAAAGCCGAGAAACTGAAAACGAGAGAGGCGAAACTGAAGTTTGTGCAAACTCTGATCGACGCGCTCGAATTCGGAGCAGAGCGAAAATTCGACGACTTGAAAGCGTCCAAGGTGGTCGCCGGCATGGAGGCTGAAAAGACGAACCAGTTGCTGCAAACGCTCGCCAGCGTAGCCAGAAACGCGCGCAACATCAACAGTGCCGAGATCGTCGCAAAAGTTGACGGTGGGTAACGAGTTTCATTCTGATGACTTTCTTTAGGAACTGTTTCAAAATAATATTGTGTAATATTGGTAACATTTGTAAGTATCATATCAAGAAAAGCTGTTCCTGACGCTTCTGGGCTTTATATTATCATTCATTAGATTAGAAAAAACTGTTATTTCATATTAGAAAAACCGTTATCATTCATCCACACAACTACACTAACAGTTACAGTATGGCCGAATAAATAAGGCAGTCCTAGTCTCTACCCAGACGGGATTAACCGCAAACCAAAAGCTGTTTTTTTTCAAGAATGCCAAAATAATTTCCAATCGTATGGGCAAAGGAGAAAGAATCAACATAACAGCACGAATCGTAAAACAACGTCAAATTTGACACAGAATTGGGTTTCTTTCCGAATGTCTTTTTCTTTCATTCAATTTTCGCGCGTTCCTTGCGAACTGAAAAAGTTTACTCGGCCATTCTGTGCGTGTGGGGTAACTTGATTGCCGATCGTTTTCCAGCTTTCCGCTCTTTTGTCGCCTTGAATGATTGTTACTGGAGTTTTTAAGACAATTTTGTTTGGCAGTCTCACTAATCTCATTTTCATTTCAGCCGGAGAAAAATACGACGGTTCAACCGGTGCCAGCTCATCGGCTGGTTCAAACAAAGAAAATCGTCGAAGCTCAGCAACAATCAAGAACACTGCAACAACAATCGAAGCTGGACTGGAACCGGAACGTCAACGCTCGTTCGACAAACCAGCAACCATTAAAGACAAAAAAGTGACTGCGCCAAAAACAGACAAAACAACGAAACGCCGTAGCGGCAGCAAATCAACTGAACGCGAATCGAAAGAAAAAACAGCGGAAAAATCTCATCATCGAAGTAAGGAGCGCGAGAAAAAACCAAAAAACGAGGTCGACAAAAAATCGCCATCGTCAAAGAAACACGAATCAGATGACAAAAAGAGCAAGTCATCCAGCAAAACATCATCGGACAAAAAACTACACCGAGAAAAATCAAACAAAGATGACGATAAAAAAGAGAAAAAGGAGAAACATAGAGAGAAAGACAAAAAGGAGACGAAAAAACATGATTCGTCTTTGAAAAAATCATCAAAACGCAAGAGCGAGCACATGAACGGTTCCGTTGTTGTTGATCGTGAAGGGGATCAAAATGTTGTTGACCGTCTTGAAATTAACGGGTCTGATATCGCCGCTGCCGATTTGAGTAACCAAGAAACGGAGATCGCTGAATTAAAGCAGCGAAGACTCAGCGTAGAACGAACGAGCATCGCTGAAGATAGCGGCCTCGAAACCCCAAAACAACACGACGAAGTCCATGACGGTATTTTCACAACTGATTTTGATTTTGCATGATTTGCAGATTTTCATGACTTGATGTGTCTTCTACGTATTTTCAGAGCCGGACTTGCACGAGCCCGTGACACAGTTGCCGTCCGAGCCGGCAGCAATCAGCAACGAACATGACCTTGACTTAGAGCAGCCAATTCCGGCGCGGTCGCCGCCGCGCCCGGGAACCGCAATGGGCAGACCAGGTTGACGTTTTAGATGTAGTAAAGTTTTCATCTTTCGCATATTTGGGAAACGCAAGTCAAACTTAAAACGAAAACGTCACGTCTCTTTTGTAAGGCACATCGACGGGCCCTCGTCCGGGCACATCACTGGGTCAGCGTCCGGGCACTGCGGCGGCACGGCGTGCGCCACGAATCAAACGTCGCGAATTGGCGCCAGAGGAGCACACTGCCGTGGCGTCGACAGAGCAGCCGCCGTCGACTGCTGCAGCTGCTGCCGCGCTCGATCCGAGCAACGCGCCAACGGCTCCGAATCTGATTGCGGACACGCGGAACGAAGATGCCGATGCTGGTTGGTGCTTTTGCTTGCGTCATTCTACTGACATCGTGAATGCACTCCGCTCATTTGCCGTCTTCCAGATAATACCTTCAGGTTTTAGTTCGTATTACTCCGCGTTTGCATTTGGTTAATGGAACCGAAGAAATTTCAATTCATTGAAGAACATCACCGGAAAAGACTGACAACAAACGGATGTATTTTTCAGACGATTTTGTGGTTGAAGAGCAACCGGCGACGCACGACGCTGGCGCCAGCGGCTGGTTCGGTGAGGGTGGTGCGGACGCAGCTGAGTTGGATGCTGAAGAACACGGCGGGCTGGTGCGAAAGATTCTTGAAACGAAAAAAGAATTAGACGAAACTGCCGGCCAATTGGACTCCAACCAGCAACGGGTGACGACGGTGGTTTTTGACGAGAAGGAGCGCGAGAAGACGCGGGCCGAAGTGGACAAGATCAAAAACAGCGTTCAGGGGTTGACGCGATTGACGCATCCGCTCTCTCGACTACTCGATTACATGCAGGTGCGCACCAAAGGGCAGTTTTGTTCACCACTGCACTGCAACTGATGTTATTCAGTTTTGTCTTCTCCGTTTAGCTTAAAAATTTGATACTGAACATGCTGAATGAAAACCACTGCAGGAAGACATCGACAGCATGTTGAAAGAGAACGAAACATGGAAAAATGAGTACAAGACAAACATGCAGACGCTGCAACAGCTGCGCGCCACGACGCAGAGCACGCACACGGAATTACTGAAGGTTTGAGTTTACATTAGCAAAAAAGAGATGGAACTGTTACTAAAGTTTAGACATGAAATTAACCAGAAATGTTGAATTTCAGGCGAAAATCATTGAAATGGAAAGCGAGATTCGTCAGACACAAGAGGAAATTGCGGCAACGCGCGGCAGAATTTTGGCAAATGAGAGTCAACTAGATTCATTCATTCAAACGGTGGCAAGGTAGTAAAAACCACTTGCAGCAACAGTCTGTTGCACCTTTCGACTTAGTTGTGGCGTAGTTTTGTGTGTTTGACTGTTCACCAAACTGCGCCAATTTTTAAACAGATTGTTTGTTTTTGCCATACTTTTTATAAATTACTTCTATTGATGAGACGTTATATACAACAAAATGATGGGTATTATTTTTTGTAATTTTGTGAACTTTGTGTTTAAGATTTGAATGTAATTTGTGTGTCTTTTTTGTTTAAATTGCTCGAGCTAAACATGCCATACAATTTCATTTGACAGTGTAAATTGAAAAGTAATAATACGATTCAATTTGACAGCTATTGTCTCTAATGCGTAACAACAATAATGAACTGAACTATAGAAGCTATTTCGGTTGGCAATGATGTTCACAGATGTATTATTCCCTCCACCAAAATTGTCTGAAATAGCAAACAAAAGGAACTGGAAGCATTTCAAATGTAACTCAAAACTCAAAAACTCGCTCTGTTTCCGCAAGAAGCTTCACTCGGTGACTGTCGGCTGTTGAGCCCATACGCTCTTTTTCGAAAATATGCGTAGCATGATTCGTTCGCAATCTGGATGGTCAAACGATCGCGCATCTTCAACGGGCGTGTTGCCCCAACTAAAAGTTGTGTTTTGTGTTCAGTTCTGATTCTTTTAGTAGTTTAACAGACAGCATGTCAATAAATCTAGTTTACAACTTTTACACCTGCGTACAAAAGAGATTTGCTTTCAGTTTAGTTCACTTCAGATTCAGTAAGTCCTTCAGAAAAGCAAATGTGCAACAGTTACAACCACCGAAATTGCGTATACTTTCCTCATTTTGGCTTAGCTCGTGTTTTCTGTTTAAATGTTTGCTTCGTATGTATTTTCAAAGTATTAATCTTTCTTGCGTTGGGTGGGACAGGTGAACTTAAAATTAGGCCCTGAATGTAAGTCTGATGATCTCGGATCTCCCCGTGAAGTGACTTCCACCCACCGATCAACGGCAGCGATGTTCGCGTTGCACGTACGCACCAGGAAGCGCACCAGCTCCGTGTGCCCCTCCGAGGCGGCGATGTGCAACGCCGTGCGACCGTCGTAGTCTGCAGCGTCCATGTCGACGCCGTGACGCCAGAATCTGTGCAGTATCAATGAAGTGTAGCTCTCTACTCTGATAACTACACTGGTTTTCACCGAAAACTTTTGGATTCGCTGCCGAAGACCGTATGAGACACAAGCACAAGATTGAGTTAAAACGTGTTAAAACTGTATATGCCAAGAGTGTCGAGAATTTTTATTGCTTTTTCGATCAAGGCAAACGAACGTGCGCAGCGCCGACAGGTCGCCAGCCTTCGCGGCGAACAGCAGATCAGTGGTCTTGTCCCAACGCAGCTGTTGCGTGCATTGCCGCGGGTCGATTTTGGTCCGTTCGGAGTGCATAAGATTGTCGTAGTTGTGGAAGTTGAACGTGTTGACGAGTTCCTTCAAAGCACGCGTTAAACAATTGGTGGACGACAGTCATACAGGCACTTAACAGCCTAAATCAATCACAACCAGAAAGCAGAAACACAAGATCCAATTACTGGCGCACCTCGCAGAACTTCACGCCTCGCACACTGTTGCACTCTTTGTTCACGTTTGGACTGAACACCGCGAATCCGCAAACATTCGGCACGACCACAATCAAGCCGCCCGATATGCCCGATTTCGACGGAATGCCCACTTTGAACGCATACATGCCCGAGTAGTCGTACATGCCGCACGAATGCATCAACGACAGCGTGTTTCGGCAGGCCTCGTTGCTCAGACATTGCTCGTCTACAGTGGTCATTTGTCACAAATTGGTCATCACTTTGACGAATGTTTGCGTGCAAGTCGTGCATATATTTTGTGAATAGTCGGTCGACGTTTCACTATCATTCACCAGCACGCAAACACACTGGCATGCGCTATTCTCTCTGGCTGTGGTTACAATTGTACAGTATATGCGTTTTTATAAGCGTGATAACAATTGTTTTGTCACTACAATGTATAATCCTTTATTTTGGTTCTGAGACTGAATGCGCGCATAGATAGGTAAAACAGTTTCATGCATGACGCGGGAATTCAAATTTGGCAAAGTGGCCTGAGTCCGCTGAACACGACCGAGGTACATAGGTGAATTTGAATTGCGACTTGAATTGAAACGAGTTTCCTTTCGCGTCAGCACATCCATTGAGTGGCAGAACCTAAACAATTGATAACACCTGTCAATGGGCAACGTCCTCCATTGGCCAAGGTCGCTGCCATCACGGCCAGCGATTCACAAGTGACCTCGATGCTGCACAGCTGCACGTAGAACTCGAGCGCTGATCGAATGTCGGCGTCTTCTTTGAAGTTCTACAACACCAAAATGAGTTGTCGTTTGAAAATGACAGGACAGGCGGAGGACGGCGCTAACAAGCAGGCACTTTTGCGGCTTTGTTCACACATTTTTTGAATGAAACTTGCAATGGAAAACTTTGAGTTTAGAAAAAGGAATTGACTTTGTTTTCGCGCATGTAATAAGCGAGCGCGTAGTTTCGATCGGCGTTCTCTCGTCCAGCCAAAAATCTGAAATAATTTTTTTTTATCAAGAAGGTACAGAGGCTGTATTGCTAAAAGACTGATCAACGCACGCTGCTTGATTGAAGCCGACGTATTCTCCGCCGGCTAACTTCGAGAATTGTTCTGTGATCTGAAACCAATAACAAAGTTATTCTGTTTTCAGTACGGCTAGCTAGAATCAGTCACTTACAAAATTGAACCGATCTGCGATGTACAGATGTGGTTTAACCAATGACGCGCAGATGATGGCTCCAGTGTTGATCAGCGGGTTGTGCGGCATGCCTTGTGTAGAAAAATACTGTACATTGGAGTGAATCCGTCAACGCCACTCGATAAAAACCATTTCAAATTTTGCGCTGTATGGGATGGCGCGGACTGTTTGTATTTCTTGCAGACGCAACAATCACTGATAAAACCATTCTGACCGTTTGCCAGCGAGGCTAAAAATCATGGTCTGCCCTTACCAAGTGACCTACACGTTACATTGAACGACACGTGCCAGTGCCACATTTTCAGTTCGTTCTTTAGCGTGTAACTGGTGTGTGTGTGTGTGTGTGTGTGTGTGTGAAATGAACGAGAAATAAAATCGAACAAAATCGTCACCATTTTTGTCCAAACAGATTTCATCGAACGTTCGCCCAGAGGGCTCCATGCCGATGTGTTGGTGGACGGTCTCCGATCCCAGATCGGTCAAATTGATCGCATACGTAAATGCTTTGCTGATCGAGTGAATGCAGAATCGTTCGCATGCGTCGCCCCAGTTTTTCCTAAGTTATGGTTTCGATCTTTTTTGTTTTTTCTAATTTAGTAGCATTTAAACAATTACCGTTGACCATCGATAGAACAAACTGATATGCCGAACAGATCCGGGTCTTGTTTCGCAAACTCTTGATTGGTTTTTGTGACCTGTATATCGCGTAGAAAATATATCAAAGGCAATTTGACTTAAGCTAGAAGTTATGGCACATAAAATACTCAATGTTTCAAAACACAAAAAAACCGCGGAAAAGTTTACTTCTCCACCATCGACCGATTTGCAGAGATCGTAGATGGCATCGATTCGTTGCGTAAACAGATTCCAACGTTTCACGACGCATTGGCCTTGCAGAATCTTGCGCAACAAGCCGATCGGGACGCTTTGAACGTTTCTACATTGCAAAACAGCATGACTGGGAGCATGACAATGAACAGCAAAAAATCATCGCAAACAAGCTAAAATCAAAATCACCTGTGTAACTCTTCTTTCGTGACGCCATTTTTGCGTGGGTCGTCTGATTTTGCAGCTCGGCGCTGTCGTTTCAGCACTTGAGTTAAATAATGCGTCAGTGAATGCAGTCGAGGATCGCGCAGTCGAAAACCGTTGAATTTGATTGTCTGAAAAGAGCAAAAGCATCAGTTATCGCCGCTTTTGATTGTTTTGAAAAATCTTTTTCTGAGAAATCATTATGATACTAGCTACATATGACGACAGCGTTTGCTTGCGGATACGTAACCAAACATAAACGGTACCTATTTGCAGATGTTTTAAGTTTTTGTAAATTCGTGAAACGTACGTCGAGAAACGCCTGAATTTCGAAGCCCACATTTTTGTCGTAGTACGCTTCGAAAATGCGATCATAAACCGTTTTTTCGTTTTCGGCTGTATCGTCGTCTTCTGGCTGTTGGGAACGTTTCTTTTTCTGTTGTTTCACAACCATAGTTTGTATTTTCTTAAAATAATGACTAAGCACACATGGAAAAGCTGTTGGAAAGCGGTAAGACTAAACCACGTTATTTAGGTCTGTAAAATTTTAACGGCACTTCTTTTTGCGCAATCACGTTTCTTATTCCGTCCGTATTCTCGGTAAAATAGTTAAGAAATTTGATTAGTTCTCATTATTTAAGAACAGTAACCAACCAGTTCAACAGGTTTTGCGCTTCCTTTATCATCCACCAATTTCAACACAGCACCGTTCATAGACATGTCCAATTCCTTGGTTTTGCTGCAATTGCGTTTGTTTTGAAGTTTATAGTTTTTTCCACTTAGTTTACGATTTTTATTTAAACCAAGCAAAAAACAAATGCTAGATTCACCTGGTCATCTTGCCCTAGCAGCAAAATGCCACTACCGTTATTGTTTATAGAGTTTTGAGATTCGAATAATTTTGACTGTCGGACGATTATGTATTAAATGATCATCCAATAGATGATAAATGAAAATAGATGCAAAACAGAAAGGTGAAATAAGCGTTTTATTAAATTGTCAAGGTTTCACACAGTCAAACCGTTTCAGAAACTTGCCTGAAAGAGTGTAATCAATTGCAAACAAACACGCGTGGTCAAAAATGCAAAATGGTATAAAAACTTGCAGATCACACGCTTTTTCCAGTTCATCTTTTAGAGAATATCGTTTCCACATGATACTTTAGCAAAAACTGCATTGGCATTTGAACAAAGTTGACGTGAAAATTTCCTTTTGCGCTAATGATGTTAATTGAAAAACAGTTGTGCAGCAAACTGCGCTTGCAGGTTTTGGTCTGAGTTTCACAAGTAGGTGTACATTTTCCGGTTGTCCCCAGCCCCAACGTATGGTACACAAATTGATACATGCAAGATAAGTGCCATGAAGCATAACCAAATTTAACACAAAATGCGTACAATAAAACAACAGCTTTACAGAAGTCAAAATTAAAAAACAAGTTTATTCAAAAAACAAAAACAGTACCAAAAACAATCTAAATGTAAAAGTCATGCGGCAAATAGCCGTCCGGTGTTGCGCGCATGGTATTCGGACTAAAGTTCTGCAATTCAAAACGGTTTCTGATGATGGAGACGTCAGATTCTGCGTTTTTCGAGTTCTCCGAAGTTTTCAGATTGTGCTCAGCATTGCTCAACAGTCGGGCGCACTCAACGTGGTTGAAATGAACAGCGTCATTCAGCGGAATGTGGCCCCATCTGAGGATTGAATATTTAAAAAAAAAATTAAAATTAGATAAACTGAGAACGAAAATCTTGTGAATAAAAATATTAAAATCAAAAACTAAAAGTGGTGTCATGTCGCAATACCTATCGACCGGGTTGACAAACACTTTGCATCGCTCCAGTAGAAACTTGACAATGTTCGTGTGTCCTTCACTGGCAGCCACATGCAGCGCTGTGCGCCCGTCATAGTCGGGCTCATTCAGGTCGGTGCCACGAACTGCGTAGCTGTAATGCAAAACTTTGAAAGTAAATTTTAAGATTCGACTCTCCATCTGGTCTTGTGACGAGTGGTGTTTGGCTTTCCCGAGAGCATTCAGGATCACTTGTACATATTCAACTTAAAAAAAGCACTAGAGTTCATCCATCCATCCATTTTATTTTGCGAAAACCAGCAAACTCCGATGCAACAGTGTGAACAGCACACGTGTGACGCGGAGTCCCATACAGCAGCGATGACGCAGATGTTTTCACGAGAGAGACAAGATGAAACCAAAGAATTCCAATGGAACACATTTAAAAGAAAAGCAATGTAAAACGAAAAGCACAACGGACGAACGCGCGTAGCTGCGGCAGGTTGCCCTCCTTGACCGCGAACAGCACGTTGCTGGTGAGGTGCGCCGCCGTGGTGGCGTGCTGTGGTCGGTCACACGTTGGTCCCGCGATCACGCACGGGTTGATCTTGTTGGTCGTCGAGTCGAGCATGTCGAAATTGTGAAAGTTGAACTTCTCCACTAGCATCTGTTTTGAAAGGACGTTCATGGAAATAATGGTTCGATTTGAAAACGCATTTTATTCGGCGGGGCTCGATCCCCCGAACGCACGGACAAAAGTCTAACGCGCTACCACAACCAGGCCACGAAACTGTCTTATAACACACTTTGTGTCTGTGTGTTGTTTCGTTTCTCGGTGTGGCAGAACGCTCCGGTCACAACAACGAGATTGTAGTTCATTTCTATTGCCGCAACAAAACTTCAGTTCAATCCCATAGCCTGAGATGGCCTCACTGGAATTCTTCGTAGAATAGCAACCGAAGTCTGCGCGCAAGAAACAAACAAACAAGTCTACCTCGAAGAATCGTACACCGCGCACTGAATTGCCGCAGTTATCCAACGGAGGCGAAAACGTGCAAAACCCACAAACGTTTGGAACGACCACCATGATTCCACCACCGACGCCAGATTTGGCGGGCAGACCAACCTGCGTTGATTTAGGTGAAAAATCTGTCAATTTACTGGTGTTGTTCCATCCATAAAACGCAAAGCAGACTAACTTTAAATGCAAACATTCCCGAATAGTCGTACATGCCACACGAATGCATCAATGACAAGGTGTGCCTGAAAATTCGCCGTAAAACGAAAACGAACGCAATATGAAACAATCCTCTGTGAGAATGGGAAAATTTGTTTCTTTGCGAGAATTTTGTGAAAAAAAGCCAGATCAGCACACAAATGCAACACAGTAGACCTGCAAGCTTCGCTGCTGAGCACGTATTCGCCAGTGATTGGACAGATCCCGCCGTTCGCTAAGGTGGCCGCCATGACTGAAAGCGAGTCGGCCGTCACTTGCATCGAGCACATTTGAAAGTAAAACTCCAGCACGTTGCGAATGTCATCAGTGCTGTCGAGGTTCTATGCATACCGGAACAACGGTTGAAACGAATTGAAACACGTTTGAGAAAATTCATTGAATGAATATCAGTGTTGAACTCACCCCATTCTCTCGAAGATAAAATGCGAGCGCGTAGTTTCGATCGGCAGAATCTCGTTCCGAAAGAAAACTGAAAATTAAAAAATTGAAATTGAAAAATTGGGAAATTGAAAAAAAAAGTTTTCAATCATATAATTCGCATCAATAAACTTTTATTTCGCAACTACTTACGTCGCCGTGCTGAATCCGACGAATTCATGACCGCAAAGTCGTTTGTATTGCTCGTAGATCTGTCAGAAATTGATGTAAAAACACAAATAAATCAAAATTATTATTTAGAAACTCACAAAGTTATATCGATCTGCAGCGTCAAGGTCTTTTTTCACAAGTGAGGCGCACACGATTGCACCAGCATTGATCATTGGATTGTGAGGTTTGTCTGACAAGGAAAATGTAAAAATGATCTGAAGAACAACGTACATTGCAGGGTATTTGAAAAATTCTCGCATTCAGAATAGAATCTCGCAGCAAGCAAGAATCCGAAACGTGCGACATAAAAACTGTTGTGCTCCTAACTTTCTCTGTCGAGACAAATTTCATTGAACAGTCGCCCCGACGGCTCGGTGCCGATGTGTTCGTGCACGTTTGCAGGCCCGAGGTCGTTCAGGTTGATTGCATACGTAAATGCTTTGCTGATCGACTGAATGCAAAACGGCACGCGGGTGTCGCCGAGCGAAATTCTGTTTCACTTTTTTTGCGAAAACTTGGACAATTCAATTGAACAAATGGTTTTCGTAAATAACGTCTCAATCCAACCGTTGTCCATCGACCGAGCAAACGGCGACGCCAAAGTAATTCGGATCCATTCGTGCCAATTCCGGAATGTATTGTGCGTTCTGCATTGCAACAGACGTTTGCAGTTCATCAGAGACATTTGAAATGAAACCGACCATTTCAACAGATAAACAATCTGGCGATTTTGAAAATCACCAGTGTCGTGGTTTTTTTTCTGGTTACCTGACCACCTTTCACGTGTCTAACCGCTTCGTAGACTTCGTTCAGGTGACTCGAGAAATCCGGCCAATCACTGATCACAAATTGTTTGTGCAGAGCCTTCGTTACGAGAACCATACAGTTCATAATCGCTCTTAAAAAGTTCGTTTTTGCAATAGTTTTGAACAAGAATTATTAGAACTTCAATATTTAGATACGGTGTATCCAACTTTTTGAACTGATCGCGATCAAGATGAATGTTCTTGAACGCCGGCTTCGGTTCGCTGATGATGGTGGCTGACGAATCACCGCCAATGTCGAACTTGGCCGAAATCAGATTGCCGTGACCGAGTTCCTGCAGTTTGTGCAGCACTTCCTTCAGGCGCGGGTCGGTCGCGCGAATGCCGGACTCGTTTAGCGCCTGCAAAGGAAAATTGCCAGAGAATCACTGGTGAAGCACAGAACCGCTCGACATAATAGAAAACGTTTTGCACATTTGTACTTCACCGATTTTGAATTGCCGCGTCACGCATGCATGCAACTGTTTACCTAATGCGCGCATATTCAATCTGATGGACCTTAAAACCACAGAGCGATCTACCTGAACGAACTTGGCCACGTCGAACATGCCGCTCTCGGCGTCGCGGAACCACTCGTAGACGGAGTCCTCGAGCGCCGAGTGCAGCGAGCACGAAGGCGACTGCGACTCGATCGTGTACAACGAACGACGGTCGGCGAACATGCCCATCGAGGTGGCGGAGGAGATGCGCCGGAAGCGATTCGCCTGGATCGGCAGGTTGCTGGACAGAAACAAACACGGGCGATGCGCATCTGTTGATACGGTCGAACTCCTCGAAATTATAGAAGATCAGGTGATTGGTTGGCATTACGGTATGCATGCTTTTTGTGCACACCAAACTGCACCCCCCTCCCCTCCCCCCCGACAAGCAATGCGTGCACAGAAAGCATGCATACATACGGTAATCACCAAGCAATTAGGTGATTCCCTATAATTTAGAGTTCGACTGTAGATTCAATATGCGCTTTTGCAATCAATTCGAGTTCTCTTCGCCAAGTGGAAACTGAAGTATAGTTTTTGGCAAAAATAATTTGGTTCAGCTGAATAATTTTAATAGTTTTTCGCAAAATCATTCAAACAAGTTTTCCAGTTCGGCTGCGAGATCGTCCAGATCGTTCGCTGTGCTGTGCGAGGTGTCGTCTGCCTCGAGCTCTTCACTGACGCTCGGTGACTGCTCCACAGTGCCACTGCTCAGCAAATGGTTGAACGCCGACTGAAATGCGCGTTTTTGACAAGAATGTTTTTATTATGCACAGTTGTCATTTGCTCAATCATGCAAATACTGCTACCTTTCTGGTCAAATCACCGTTTGGCAACAGCAACTTTGCTCGTGTGTTGCTCATGTTGTCGTCTTTAGTGAGCTTTACAGAAATATAAATTCAGTAGTTTCATAAATTTTCAAGTTCTATTCAGCTTTTTATTGGTAAGAGAACAAAAATTGATGGTTTATACGTTTTATTCTCTCGCAAGAAAAACACTACCAAGAAATCGGAAATATGGCGATCGCTTTGCTGGTGATAGAAAAACAAACGTATTTATATGAGCAAATATCGACTCACTACAAAACTATGTAAATAATTCGTGAAAAATTAACGAAATCAATCACATTTTTCATTTCAATCAATTCAGCACGTTAGTTAGTGGTGGTGAAGCATTGCAAAGCGCGCATAACGATGACCGCCTGCTGTGAATCGGTTGGACGTCAAACTTGACTCATTGGTTGACTTTATGAAACTGTAAATAGAAATCAGAAATGTGTGCAAATTTTTTAGGCCAACAATCAAACACGCCGGTAAAAACTTATATTTTCTCTCTGCCGTGTGTTTGCGATTGTGTCAGATTTCGTTTCAAACCTTATGCGATTTATTCTGTATAATGGACCTACGAGATGGAAGGAAGGATCAGAACCAACGATGACAGACATTTTTTAATGTAGGAGAGATGACCTGGCCTTAGAGATGTCAAGAAAAAAAATTTTTCTATTTTTTTTCTTAAAAAAAAAATTTTAATTTTTTTTTAAATGAAAGTTGTTCAGAATTTTTCAGGGAGTCCGAATATCACCATCTGAGGAGCCACCGACTTACCATATGACCCCCACTCATATGGGAGGAGGGTGAAAATTTCAGACTTGGTTTCGGCGACCCCATTTTCCCACCGACGACATCACGTCTCGTGTTTTGCCTCTCAATTCACCTCAAATAACACGGAAACAAGTTCAACAACAAACCGGTGTGATCATGCTGACGACACGAGGCGAAACAGCAACGAGCAACCAACGAAGTTACGCTTGCAGTGGCAGACAGTGCAATTTCGACCTTTCGAGATCCTGAAAAACGATGCGTAAATGTGAGTTCTCTGCTTCTATCTCACCTTAGCGGCATCGGAATTTGTTGAACTAGCCTTTGCGACGCTCAAGTACTTCAATGCGCGAGTCGATCATCACTCACCAAGGCTAAAAACAGTCGATAAATCAATCCAGAATACCACCTGCAGCGTTGAAGACTAAGTGACAAGGTAAAGTCAAAGAAAATTTTTGTTGAACTTTCGAAAAATTATGCCAAAAACGGCATTTTCAGGGCACATTAAAGAAAAAAATTCAAAAATTTTCAATAAAAAATAAAAAAATGCTCATTTTTTTTTCTTTTTTTTTAAAATAAAAAAAAAAATTTTTGACCCTTACATCTCTACCTGGCCTGGATGCTAGCTAACTAACCGGTTTCTGAACTGAATAACTATAGCTATTGCTGAATAAATAAGACAGTCCTTGTATTCTCCATCAAGGCGGAATCAGTCGCAGACTAGGAGTTGTTTTTTTCAAGAGTGCCAAGATAATTCCCTTCGCATGTGCAAGGGAGAAAGAATGAACCGATTAATAGTTTTCAAAACACGTAAAATTTGACACACAATTGGGTTTCTAAACGTCTATTTTTTTCCTTCAAATTTCGCGCGCTCCTTGCAACCTGAAAAAAGCTACCATACTCGGCCATTCCGTACTGTAGTAGCCGGCACCGGGTTCGGTGAAGCTGCCAGTGGCCTCTGACCTCATGCCGACGACCACCTGTCATTTGGTATAGATACACTGAAAAAAGTTTGTCCCGGTGTCGAGTTCCGCGTCGTCTCCTGTTTCCGGTTACATGTCGCGCGCTCCTTGCACAGGAAAAGCCGTGGAGTTTCAATCAACCAATACCAATAAAGACCGTAAAATATCAACCAATCAACGCTGTTTTTGTTTGGTATTGTCCTTCAAGCTAAAGGTTTCGCAGTTGAAGCTAAACTAACTGCGGTTCATTGGTCGGTCAGAAGTGGCTATACTTCAACGAAGAGGTAACCAAACACTGTTTGGCATGCTTCCCTCTGTCCTCCCTCCGTTCCGTACTCTCGGTCCCATCGTCTGCTTGCTGTTGTAGAGTCCACACTTCGTTGTGGACGACAGCTTTCCTCTCCTACCGTATTATTCTGGTGATTTAGTAACCTTAACGCTACACTACTTTCTTACAAATGCTCAACATGTTCAACGTTATTGGTGATCATTGTTTTACTGCATTTATTCTTGGCGTTTCTATTGATCCAACAGTTCTCATACTCTCAACAACCAGAATAAACACTTCCAAGTTAAACACTTCGGAACGCTGTCTGTTCTGTTGTTGACACGCAACGTTGTTGTCGCGTGTCGCCTCACCAACAGAGGCGACTGCGCGACATAGATTCGACGCTCGTTCGTTGAACTGGGCGTTTGGGCGACATAGGCGAAGCACCTGAAAGTTTTATGCATTAATCGTAACACTTTAATTCAGCTCGTTTTATCCGGAACGTTTTAGCTTTGCCTGTGTCAGTCGCCCGACAGTAAATCAAGTTATCGTAAATAATCCGTCTATCCACTGCTAAAGTAACAATCTTTTATTGTAACGGAAACACGTAATACATACACGGTAACAAGACAGTTTTATCATCACACTGTGTCGTACCATTGATCCACGCAATGTGCGATACATCCACAAATCCGCATACAGTGGAGTTAGTCAGAAACTCTCTGTGGACTCGTGACGCAGGGGGTTGTGACCTTCGTATGCGGTCTGCCCGCCCGGTCAGCGGTGGCGGCCCGGAGCCGGCGGGCGCCCCGTCGCTACTGCGGCTCAGCTCGCCGGCGCCGTCGGCTTCCAGTGCTGGCCCGGCGGGTAACCCACACTGTCAAGTGCCACTCTTCTGCTTTGTTCATTTCACTTTGTTCGATCGATTGATCAGATTGGTCAACCCCGTAGTCCCGCTCCAAATCTGCGCCGCGCACACTGTTCAGGGAATGGAATGGCTCGCCATTTCCAAGAGAACGTACCGTACAGCAAATCTGTAAACGGACATCCTGTCCTTGAAAATAAGGCGACCCATTGTTATTGATTGAACGTTGAATCAAACTGAAGAGTGAAGAGCGATGGCAGTTGACATGACTTTTTCTTGTTTTTATTTTCGATCGATCGAACACCATAATAAAATCCAATCGGCACAATGACGCGTCGTTCGGTGGCCTTCTGCGTTTTGTTTTCCATTGTGCTCGTGTGTCTGTGCGTGTTTCCGGATGAGAGCGAGGCGCAGCGGGCTCGTCCTGGCCGACGACGAGCGAGACGCCGCAATCGGCTGCCACGCCCGACGCTGCCGCCGCCGACCGCGCGGCCGCCGACGTTTCCCGGCGGTGCCGATCCGTTGAATCCAGGTGTGACCATCCATTAACAAAAACAAGGGTTTTCATTCGGTGGGTGCTCGTGTGCATGTGTAGGGTTAGGGGCTTTGAAAAAAAAAATTTATTTTATTTTATTTTTTAATTTGGATTTTTTTTTCAAATTTAAAAAAAATTGAAAAATTTTTCTTCTACTTTGCTCTGAAAATTCGATTTATGGCATAATTTTTTGAAAGTTCAAACCAAATTTTCTTCCCAACTTCTTTGTGTGCTTAGGTAAATGTCATTATTTTGGTCATTTTGACCGACGTACTCTATGTTTTTCGATTTGGATGACTTCTAGAGTCAATTTTTAGCGTTGAAATGACTTAACTGAATTGAAATATCGTTTCAGAAATCGTTTTCTTGCAACTTAGAACATGTTTTTCAGTCGGTAGGCCTGAGGCCATGAGATGAACATGATATCTTGTTGATTGGCGTATGTTATAGGTCTACAATGGAGTTGTGCGATATATTGTTAAACAATTGGAGCGGAGATGTTGGTTAATACCACATCACACGACCGTTTTTCAGATACCCGATAACATGGCCACATGTTAAAACTTGCGTGCTGAGCTAAACTAACGTGTTAAACTTGCGTCTGTCAGTTGCCCGCAACGTGATCGCGAAATCATGGTACGTGTTTTCGATACGATGATTTGAAGAGTGGGCTCTCGCCATGTGGCAGATAGCATAGCTGGTTGAACCTGAAAGTAAGTGTCTTGGGGGGGGGGGCGACCGGGTCGACAGGGGTTGCCGACTTAGCTACAGCAAACAGGAATTTTTGAACACAGTCTAATTTTGGTAATTTTCTAAAGAGGAACAACTAAGAACGGTTCAATATTCAAGTACACGTCGAAAATTGTCCTGTTTTACTGTTGAAAATGCAACTTTCCCTCTATGAAATGGACATAATTTCAACAAAACACGATTTTCGCTCTTATAGTTTTCCGGATCGTTCTGAAAATAGTCTAGATGAACTCAGCTCGACGAGACGCTTCGAACGAACCTAACTTGTAAAAAATTTTTTTTTTTTAATTTAAAAAAAATCCGGATTTTGTGACTGGTCAAGAATTGTATGCCTCAAAAAAGCGGATCAAAATGAGTCCGAAAATCGTGACTGAAGCCTTTTTAACAAAGTGAAACATTGGTATCAGGGATCGATCTGCTCGAGCAATAACCTATAACCATCAATTAAAATCTAATCAAGCAACGCAAACAGCATGTTTTTTGTTTTTCAGAATGCAATTTCTACTGCGCCAGCGATTACAACATCAACTTTTATCGCACCACTTACGAGTACGAGGATTTCAATTGTATTCCGGCGCGTTGGGTTGGTGAATTTTATTTTTTTGTGCACTGGCGATTTTTATGTGAACGGACTCAACAGGTTGTCTAAAAACTACAAATGGGCAAAATAGCTCGACTTTGTTTCAACGTTCATGTGTGAAATTTGCCTGGCGCTTCTTTTTTTAAAACGCACGGGCATCGGCATCGGCATGCTCATGCTCATGATCCACTAGCGCGCGTGCACACGCTCCGGCTTCAACAAAAACATGTTCAAAACGCAATTGTTCTGACATCGTTCTTCGGGAAAACGTTTGGCTAAGGTTAAGATTCAATTAGCTTTAGGCTAAGGTTAAGATTGGATCAGATTCAACTTGGGATTTAGCTTTAGGATTAATATCTGATGATGAGCGTGTTTTGCTTGAAGCGGATTCTATAAAAGAAGAGCAGCCTTTTTCTGAAAAAGCAGCAGGCGTTTGTATACAGACATCTGAGTTAACTTCAGACCAAAAAAGCAGTACGAATTTATCCGTTTTTTCACCTTCAACTAAAAATGTTGCTGTAAACTCAAATTTTAGAATTTTCAAACAAAATTTTAACCCAATGGCCAAAAAAAATTTAAGCAGTGTTTAGACTCAAATGTTGGATTGTACTAAACTCGCGCGAGACTTTTTGCCCGTTGTAATTTTTGGATAGCTTTTAGACACTGTGTATAACAGTGCATTTTTGAATTGGGAGTAACGATTTTGCCGTGAGAGTGCCCACCCCACCCCAGAGTGCTCTCTGTCCATTCGCACGTCAAGTCATCGATCTTTCATTTTCGTAGTTCGTCTCCTTTTGACACGACAGGAATATTGACAAAAAAACTTTCTGGGTAAAAGATGTTCAGACGGTTTGGTAAAAAGAAAGTGGATTCTCCCAGTCTCTATGGAAGAAGACAGTAAGAAACACTGCCAAACGGGTGGTCCCGCCTTTTTGCACGTGATTTTTTTGCTGACTGGCCTGTAATTTTTCTGAAAATCAAAAAGCAGAAAAAAAGTGGAAACATTTCAGGTTTGCGACGGCATCCGCGACTGTCCGAACAACGACGACGAAAACCAGCAATTCTGTCGGTTTTTCCGTGGCACCGCCGGAACCAACAACCCCGGCGGAAAGAAATAGTGGAATGGTGCTGTGATTTGTTTTCATGTTTTTTGCAACGCTTTTTCTCATTCTGACTTCAATTTTTTCGTCCGTTTTTTGAAGGGGTTCACGACTCGAACACATTTTTTTGCACATGCCACTGACTGATTGGCTGTTCTTCTGTATAAAAAGAAATTACAAGTACAAGCTGGCGTTTTAGCAAACCAAAACAACGTGAATGTGAATACGTTAACAATGTGCAACGAAGTGTTCGATGGTTTGTCAGTTGACCATGTTGTCCCGGTTTTTTTAAACTGTTGCTCACATCTTTTTTGTTCACTTTGTTACGTTCAGTTCCAACTTTTCAAAAATTCTATCCAATTTGATGCTCAAATGTCGCAGTCATTCAGTTTTCCACTGTTGTTTTCAGTTTTGACCTGGAAATTATGTTGTCTTCAAGTTTTTCTTGTTTCTTTTTTTGTCTGATCGTTAGAGATAGAAATGAGCTGCGATGAGAGTCTCCGCTCTGTCTGTTTCTTAAAAACAGACTTTACTTCCGTGTGATTTGATCGAGTATGTGCCTCATTTCCAAAGGTGAGATTTTTGGAAAAATCCTGAAAATATTCATTCGACTCGGTTTCTCGATACTTTCACGAATTTGTCGTTGGAAATTTTCGCGTTTTCGATTTCTAGAATCTGTTGTATTTGGCAGTCTTATTTTGACTTTTGCATTTTATTTTTTTGTCGTTGTCATTGTTGAAGTGGACGAAAAATAAAAAAAAATGTTTGTTTCATTAGTTCAAACAAAAACACTTGTTCGCAGTGGCCTGAAATCCGTGCACCCTTGGCTCGGTTACTTTTGCTTCTGCTTCGTAGTTTTGCAAATGGAAAAGGCGACAAGCAAATGGAACTTTTTAGTCTTTGCTCTTCAACTGACGTTTTCAGCTTAGTGCAACTGCGATATGCTGCCTTATTGGCTTGTTTGAATCGGCGGTTTTGATTGGTCGCGCCGACCACAAACGTCGAATCGAACTGACCGATTCGCAAGCCCCAACGTGCCGTCTGCTCGGTGGCTTTTGTTCGGCGCTCTGCAAGGTCACCTCAAACTCATCCTCAAACGGTCGGTGGACTTTTTTTGTTGCAGCTTCCGCATGGGCATCGGCACAACAGCATAGTGTAGCTGGCACACACGTTGCGCATCGAGCAAACTGAATGGTGTCCAGCCACCTGGCTTTCTTGCTAACAAAATGTGAGCTCCATTGGTAATAATCGACTGGCGTGCTTTTGTGGGCAGGTTTTTTCCTGGTATGACGACAAATTGCGGAGCAACGGTAACAAAAATTCAAGAGCGGGTTTCGGGGTAACTTTGCGCTGCGAAAACTTTTTTGGTAACTTTTTGAAAAAGTGGGTACCGTTACGAAATTTTGCTACAGTAACCCAATATTCACGAGTTTTGGAGTTTGTCCTTTTTTGGGTCGTTTCTATTCTGTGTTACACTTGAACGAATCTAATCAAATTTGGTATCAATCTAATCCCCTTTGTGAGCTGCTGTTTTCAGCCTTCAGCATGAAGATCTGCGAGTCGTATAATTGTGACCCGAAAAGTTGCGGCCCGGAGCAGATCTGGCCCAAACAATTGCGGCCACGGACAATTGTTGTCTCCAACAATGGATAGATCGATAGATCGCGGTCAATGTGGATTTGTCAAAAAAGGGAGCTGATCTGATGGTAATTAAAATGTAAAATAAAATTTTCATTGTTGCCTGTCTGCCTGTCTCTAAGTTTTTCAAATTTTCGTGTGTCACGACTCAGACGTGTTTCAAATCTTTTTTGTGTTTTTTACCGCTTGAAATCGTTGGTTTCATAATACTTTGTATCAGATATAGCCTCGTCATCAAGCCTGAAATTAAGTTCAGACATGAACAGTTTTTTGTTCAATGTTTCGAATTTTCTTACATTGTGTTTGGACTGTTTATTGTTCATCTATTTTGTTAACATTTTTCAATCCGCGACCGTCATAGTTTTTGATTGTTAATAAAGTTTTTCTTTGTCCGTGCAAAGGAGGTTATGTGAGTTTTTTTCACATTTCAACGGGGAAGACACTTCGCCGCATATTTTTCAACGTGCATCCAGACTAGACTAGACAAAGTGAAGCGACTAATGCGGTTATTATAATGACGTTTGCATTCATTTCTGCCTCATCGTCAACTGTTATGTGGCACACATGATAGGTATCTTGGAAGACTGAATATGTTTTTCTTCAGCAAAGTTGCTTGCGCGTTTTAATGAGACTCTGCAACGAGTTGCAGACATCAAAATTTTTTTTTCAACCAGCACACAAGCAACTTTCAACAAAAATCACACGGTTGCGTCAGGGTCAACGGTTAGCACCGTGTGTCTCAAAAAACTACCACGCGGAAAGCGACTCGTGCTCGAGTTTGGTTCAACATATTGGTCGGAAATTTCATCCACTGCTTAAAAAGGTTTGCCATTCACTGTGTTAAAATTATATTTGAAAACTCTGAAAACTGGCTGCACAGCAAGGTCTTGATTCAAGTTGAAAAAATAGGACAAATTCATGCTTGGCACCCAGCAGCAAGTCTCGCATTAGTGTCGAATGACAGCACAGCACTGTTTAAGCAAATTGAAAATCAATGTTGATTTGTAAAGTGCGTATTGGACATTTTTTACTTTTTTTATGTTCCTAGTTATTTTTTATCGGATCCCCAGTGTGTTGTTAGGCTGTTGTTTGAAAATTCAAGTGAACCCTTTTGCAGGCTGAACTCTTTGTGTGTAAATTTAATGTACAACTGAATTTGTGGTTAATTTAGGGGTGTAAAAGGTATAATTTTGACTGGGAATGGTGACTATTTTTTAGATGAACATGAATGAATATAAATAGTCCCCTGAACACCACGCGCTCGTCAATTTTTTTATATATTTTATTCACGCTCTGATTTGTGTTTTGTTTTTACAACAAATTACATGCATATTTTTTTACTGGCCAATGTTTTTTGTTTTATGTGCGGTTGGTTACATAGAATTTTTCTACTACAGGTCGCGCTTAACGATATCATGCATTGTGTTAACTAATTTTTGCAAAACTTGATGCAGGCTAGTCAACGTGTAATGTTATCTTACAAAATACATAATTTCTAACCACGTTTTTTGCAAGATTAGTTTCTGATTGCATTTTATTTATGTGTGCGATTGCACGCCCCACATTAGTTTATTTTAAGATCAATGCAATTGGAAGTTTTTTTTGTTTCCAATGCTGTTTCTTCAGCCTAAAAAGATTTAAAAACCAGGTACAAGAGTTCTTTCATCGAACCAGTGTTTATGTTTAAACCGTAAAACCGTTCATTTTGTCGATATGAATGAAAACGTGTATTTCAATCCGTTAGACGAATCTCATCTCAACAGCAAACAACTGGAAGCATTGAACCAGGTGAAGAATTTTTGTTCTATCACTGAACATTCATTCGGTTTGTTCCTTTCAATGTAGTTTATGTTTTTCTCTTTCAGCTGGCTGACCGATTTACTCACGAGCAGGAATCAGATGTTCACGACAGGGAATTTTTAATGCATTATTTGAAAGGTATATAAAATAATAATCTTTTTTATAATATTGACGTCCTTGTGTTACATACAGGGTGATCAAAAACATCAATAGGGGAAAAACGGTTGGTATTCAGAACAGAAGCAAACTCTTATCCGGCCTTATTTAGGAGGACTCAGATCACTTTTTCAATTTTGAATTTCCGCGTCATGCATGAAACTATTTGATTATAAGTTTCAGTTCAAGAGGTGTGAATACTTCAGTTCTGAATACCAGCCATTTTCCGTATTGACGTTTTTTCTGATCACCATGTATTTAAAACATTTTCAGCTCGCAAGTTCAACGTTGACAATGCTGAGACTATGCTGAGAAATGTTGGTAACTTCTGACTTTGCGTTTAAATTTGTCGAGATCGTTTTTGGTCTTAAATAGTTTTTTTAATGTGTCATCAACTTTTAAGACCTACAGTATATCTCATTTTTTCGTTTTAGAACTTAAGACACCAGAGATTTCAACAGTTCGACGGAATGTCAGATGAAGAACTAGCTTCGCTGGTTCACCCGGTAAAGCGTTTTATCATATTATCCCTAGTTTACAACCGTGGAATAAAAAGTGGCAAATCATCTGCAGGTAATGAAGCAGTATTTTACGAGGGGTATTTTTGGACATGACAAGTTCGGCCGGCCTGTAAACTACATGAGGCTCGGAAAGATTGACAACAAAGGTGCGCCTATTGGTTTCTTTGTAGTTTCAAAAGATACTTTGCCTTATGTTGCCATTATTCGGCAACAGACCATAATAACAATTTCTATCACGGATTTGGAGGGAAAACGAGGCAAGCTGTTTCGTCTCGAGGGTAAATTTAAATGTGAATTTCGCAGGAATCATGTCATCACTGCGATGCAGCGACGCGCTACAGTCAGTCGCTGTCTTCACTGAACAAGAGAAACGCCAAACAGTTTTACATTCGAAAAAGGCTCGTGCATTCATTTTGTTTCTGTCTAAGTGTGGTGCAGTCTTATACATTGAAACGTTCAAGGTAAAATCTTTTAGTTTGGCCGTTCCATTCAACAAATGCTATTTGTTCTTGACTTAGATGGCATTAGCTTCGCGACACTATCAAAGCCGGGAGTGATAACGTTTCAAAATGTTCGTATCTGGTTTTCTGCTCAAAATAGCTTAAGAATCGTGCTGAAAATGACTGCAAAAGTTTTGCTTCCAGATTTTGCGCCATGTTGAACAACATTGCCCGGAATACATGCACAAAGTGATCATAATTAATGGTGAATTGATTAACTTTTCTTGATTGTTTTCTTCTTTGTTTCTTCGAATCGCATTAAAAACTGCTCTGCTATCATTGTAGCACCGACTATGTTTCCAACAATATTCGCGTTGGCGAAACCAATGCTCGATGACAATACACAGCGTAAAATAAGCGTATTTGGTCGTAAGTTACCGCACACAATAATTAATTTTTTCAAGTGTGCCACTTAATTCGTTTGGTGTACCGCTCATTTTTTTGTTTCACATATCGTTCCAGGCGATGATTGGTTCAATTTATTAAAAGCGCACGTTGATCTTGATCAAATTCCAGCATACTATGGTGGCTTTGCTACTGAGGACGGTGATGAAGAATGCTTGAAAACGGTTTTGTTACTAATTTTGTGCGTAAAATTTGCAGCAACTATACGTACGACATACTATACGTAATGCTTTGTTCTACAGATCTCTGCCGGTGGAGAAGTGCCGAACGATTTATTGATTAGTAATGAGCAGAAAAAACTACTGACACCGCTAGGTTTGAAACTATAATCAAAACTGTGACTATTGTTGAGTAAATTGATATTCATTGAAATCACCCATATTAAAAAAATTAAAAAGATCTAAACACATGAGGACACCTTTTAGCAGTAACAGTGGTCTTTTTCTGTTTTTCAGGTGTCGAAGTGAAACACGCTCGGGTACCCTGTGGCAAAGATCTTTTAATTCGCGTTCACACACCGGTCACATCTAGTATACTGTAGTTGGTGTCATTTCAACAGCTCTTTTGAACTGTAAAATCTGCACACAGCCATATCTGTTGCCTCCTCAGTTTAGTTGAGCTGCATCGAGCTTCCGTCGATACTTGAATAAAAACATGAGTCGAGCGCGCCGCACTATACTTTGCAATATGAACCGTCGAGCTCGACGGAGCTCAACTGAGGCATGTTGGATGTATCTGTACTATATTCCAATTTGTTATTTGTAGTTGGTACTTCGAGCTTGACACAGTGGTGCCATCTGACATTGGCTTCTGTATTTACGAAGTACCAGAGCAACTTCAACCGTTGAGCGATTCTGAACTTCGTGCACACATTTCACAGCTTCAGTGGGCGACGCCCCCGAGACGTCTTGTGACAATGGCTACCCCTGAATGGGGTCATCTAGCAACGACTGTATCGCAATGTATGTGTACAGTAAGAATTACTGTTCATATATCGAAGGTCATCAGGCGATGAGCGGTGAAAGGTGCTGTTTAAATACTGTTGCCACTCACTCGTTTGATCATTTGATATATTTTACTATAGTTCATGACATACTTGAACACTGTTTTCAATAAAAAGTAAAATTTTTGTTCAAGTGTTTCAAGTCAAAAGTAAGTTATTTCAAAATTTCAGACTTGATGCAGTTTGATAACTCGTTCAGTTGGTTTCTCGGCAAATCAATCAAATACATCGCGTTGGTTGAAGAGCCTGACACACCAAGAAGGCTGAATGAGTTCTGTTTGTTGTAGCAAGCTGCTGTGAAACGAACGCACTGTCAGACACACTGTTTTGTCAGGAACTTTTTCAGTGATTCCTGTGGAAGTCCGTTGTAAAAGTAGCCATCCGTTCCCTAATCTGTGCTTTTTTGCCATTTTTATTCAATTCAAATTATAATCAAACAAACTATGTGGATATAACTATAACTGCCGAGTTGCAATCGATGAAAACAGTGAATCCGTGCCACAATAAATGAACTTGGTTGTTTGTATAAAAAACACTAGTCCTTGCATTCAATTGTCTGGATTAATAATCTTTTTAAAAGTTGATAAAAGGAACCAAAGCTTTCTATTTCTAGTATCGTTTGTAGTAAAGTTCTAGTAGACCACAACACCGTAACAACACAACACCGTTAACCGCCAGAAGTGCCACAGTAATAAATTAGCATTTAGTACGTAGATGAGTACCTTAACTATTAGCTGTTAGCAGTAAACATGGAAGCAATTAACGCCGTTTTATTCTAGAACTTTTTGTGAGAACGACAGACCAAAAAGTATGACGAGTACAAAAGCAAACTTACTTCACTCAAAACCAAAAGAACCGCTGAAATAAAAATAAATAAAAAACTCGGGTGGAATTTTTAAACTTTTAAAAACTCTGGCTGAATTTTAAACACTTTAAGGTTAAAAAGGAAAACTTTTCAGAATCTGAAGCTTGCATACAAAGTTTGTTGCATTTTCCAAATAAATAGTTTGAATATAAAAATAAATACTGCAAACAATTCGGAACTGCAAACAGTTTCGCACACGCAAGTAGGTATTTTGGATCAGAAAAACAATCAACAAACGTCTTACTGGAAATTCTGACTGTGCGATGAAACAGCTTCAAAATATAAATAAAATAACTGCATCATCAATTGGAGATTTTTGGTACATCCGAGGATAAAGTTTAAAAAACGGAATGGAATGGAGGGACATACTTGCAAATGATCTTTGGCAAATTATATTCACTCACAAGAAAACGTTTAGTAAAAGCACAAAAATAATCTGAAAATCGCATGTCCGGCTTGAAGAAGTCATTTCGCACACTGTGTTTGAAGGAAAAGTTGTCGAGCAAAAGGCGAGGTATTTACCGCATGGTTGTCGCAAACTCTGAAAAACGTGTACAGTATAAACTGAAGTTACCAAGAAATCCGCAAAGCGACCACAACTAAAAAAAGGCTGTTAAAAAGGAGTAATCTAAGCAACTTATAATTTCGAGTACGTGATTATACGTCCATGCATGATGCCTACCTGAAGAAGCTGAAAATATAAAGCGGTTATATTTTGAAGAATATATAATTTATTTACCTTCGAAGCTGATTTTTCCGTCTTGATTGGCATCTGCTTCGTCGAAAATCTGGTTGATCACCTCTGTCGGAAAATCAGCACCCAACTCGAGCTCAGCAACAATCTCAATCATCTCTTCTTTTGTTATGTAACCGTCGCCGTCCTGGTGTAGAAAATTTGGCATATTGATCGGTGCCTGTTGCACCTGGCACCTATACATATTTTCTAGCCCCGCCATGTCAGTAGATTGGACATCTGTCTACTACTAAAACAGGTATTTGTCCGTGTGTCTTAGCGCGTCAATTTTGGTCGATTTGAATTGGCGCTATGCAAAATGTTCAGCAGTACCTTGTCGAAAATATCGAAACGAGCTTTGAGGTCGTCGTTTTCATAGCGATGCCGCGGCGGGTTGCCCATGTAGTCAATGAACTCTTGTAGCGTGATCTTGCCGTTATCTAAAATATAATTTAGTATTTCCATTTGAACATACATAATGATATTGAGATAATTTACGTATTCCGCGCAGAAATTATATCTACAAACGTGCTTCATTCGGCCTCCTGCTAATATGTATATGCGTGGCAAAGGCTCAGACGAACGCTCATACACAGAAGAAGATTAGAAGATACACAGAATTTAGAACAGGTACGGAACGTTTTCAGCAAAAAATTGCGACACTGACGATCTTTGTCCACTTGGTTCATCAGCAGTTTCACTTCCAGCTTTGTCGGATTTTGTCCGCACTGGCGCATCGCCTGCTCGAGCTCCTCAATCGTAATGTGACCGTCGCCGTTGCGATCGAACGCGCGAAACGTCTTCTTGATGTCCTCGACTTCTTGCGCACTCAGAGGCTACAAATTGAAGACACGTATTCAAGAATCATGGTCGTCAGGAGTCACGGTCACATTATTATGTACATACTGTATATACGCATCGTGTAACCGGTTCAAAAGTTTAATATTCGATGCGCTTTGCGAAATTTCAGAACTTTTTTGAAAAAAGTTATCACTTGTGTACAAAAAATTTCACTTGCCATGTTCTGCTTGTGGGTGGATTTGTCGTTCACGAAGTTTCACCAATTTGGCTAACTATTTTTCAGCTCTCAGCAGTTTTGCACTTGTTGTTTAGATACGCTACAATGTGGCTGATTTAATTTCGAATATTAGGCAACTCAACCACGGTAAATATTCAAAATCGTGGAAGATTATGACAGTGGCCTTTTAGTGCGATACGTCTGTCGGAGCAATCAATGCGGTCGCTATTTTTAAAACCGTGCTGGTCTCCAGAATGCTGCAAAACCTGCACAAAAACAGTCCATTGTGTGTAAGCCTATGAAAACAACATTATTTGTTCGGTCCAAAAATAAATTGCTTCTCGTTCGTCTATTCAATAGCGACAATTGTACGAAAGCAATATAATCACAAATGTTGGTTCCAAGTGCGCGGCGCGCGCTATCCAAGGAAACTGCTATGATGAACAGAACAAAATTCGTAGTTTTTTTGGTGTGTGCGCGATGTATACACTGTACATGTAACAATCATGGTTCGTCGTAATAATGTTAAGCATCCGAAAGAGCACGGCAGAAGCCACCGAGCTGGAGAGAGAAAATTAATGGCAGCCGTTGAGATAGAGAGAAAACCAGCTAAGCGTGCGAGAAACCCATGAGAAAATGGTAACATTTTGTGTAGCATCGAATGTCAGGAACTGAAACCAAAGGCTACGATATATCTACCATATCGCAGTCTATGTGTGCCGAATTTTACCGTTGGTGAAAATTAACGAGTTAGCTACGGGCTGATTAATTGGGACACATTACATTGACCGCATTTAAGAAAATTCACAAGCAATATCACATCTCTTTATCACATCGTGTCAAGACCGGCCGCATATGGTATTTATGCCGCAGTCTGTGCCATTGTTTCGATACTTCATTAGACGCAAAATACCATTTCACATTCTTCTTGTTTTTCGGGCGCAGCACAACAGTGCAAATAACAAATGAGCTGGGATCATAAATAAATTTTTCACAACAAAACATAGCTTGCACATATGTGCATGTATGCGCATCGAATAGATCCTTATCGCCCCGGGAAGAACCATGAATGAAGGGCCACTGAAAATGTCAGAAACTGTGGTGATGCTGTCTTAAAACAACATTTCAGACTGCAAATAAACTCCATTTCTTCGAGTTCAATACCTAATGCAACATTATATTTTACTTAACACGATCTAACATGAATACCCACCACATAGATGGTAACTCTGGCCGTATTTCTGAGATTCTAATTATGCAGGCATGATAGGATTACCAACTACATGAAACTACAAAATGATTGAAATTTTCGAATCATCAGTATTCACAGAATGGTAGGGATGGGGAATCCAAACAAATGAAATAATGAAACGCTACAAAATAAGCGCATAGGCAGATAAGACTTTGAACGCCTTCATCTCAAAATATATGTATAACTGTGTTTAATTGTGTGATATGCGGTCACAGAATAGCGCTTCCGGCACAGCACGGCAAAACAATTTTTAAGTTTGACCAAAACATTCCCGCATTCATTAAGTCATAAAAGTTCTGAATATCTTTGCATGTGAAATATTTATACCTACATGGAACTTTTTTTGTCGATCTTTGTGTCACGCTGTTCATACAGTTGCACTGGAGTTTCCAGCATTTGTAAATTAAAACAACATCGAATTGACGTAACGAAACCATATCCATTTGAACTGTGAAGAAACCGGCAATTTCTGGCTAGGTTGTGGCTTCAACAATTTTATAGAGAATAATATTCCAGAAAGTGTTTAGTTTTCGGGCAACGTTATGAGTTCATAATATTTGCGCAAACCAGTTGACATACTGCATAGTTGCTTGGTAGCAACTCATCATGTGATGATTGTATGTATATAAAGCAGAATGTCAGCTCCAAGCTTTATATGCCTGCTAGCAAAGCAATAGCTACGGCATTTTGGAGTTTGGACACCACAAAATCATTGGAGCACCGCACATGTTTCCAGGTGTTTTCAACTCTAATCTAAACTATATATGTGTGACTTGTAGTGCGTGTGATTTGGGGTTAGTAGGTGCAACTACACAAAGAGAAAAACAGTCTATCAAATATCGCTTTTAGTGAAACTGAATACTTGAAGCAAACCGCGATGATAAAGATGGCTCTATAATGGGGTGGAAGGAAACAGCAAAAACGTAATGCAAAAGTGATCCAAACAAACGTCAAAAAAGTAAACTGCTCGTGTCTGTGACTGAATTGATGGTTCAAAAAAACTGTAGCCACATAAATTTTCATTTGTTGTGTTGAAATTTCATTCAAAAAAACAATTCAGCTTAATACAACAGACCTCACAGTTAGGAAACTCCATTTTCGTATGTGCGGCTCTCTGCACGCTCTTGCAACAAGCGCACTTTGCGTCGAACGTATGAATTACATTGTATTGGTGCATTTGTTTCGGCAATTTTTTTGTCAGTCACATCTGGTTTAGCAATACAATCTCATTTTATGACTGTGCGGTTCGACAAAAAGGGCAACAACGGTTACGCAAATGTTTCAATTGATTTCAACCGTTTTTTATTATTATTATCTTGTAACGTGGTCTGGAAATTTGTTTTTTGTTGTCAGCAAAAAATAGAAAATAATAGTTGTTGTCAAATTGCAACTTTAAAATTTTAACACAAGATATATAGGTTTAAATTTTACATGGTGAAAATTTCAGCTTCAACCATCAACCCAGTGGCTGACACAAGCCGTTTACTTTCTTGACGTTTTTTTGGATCACCCTGTACACTGTACTGGCATTTTTTGTCTCTGCGCCGTCAATACCAAGCCGGTAAAAACACGCATGTGCCATTCAGGTGCAGTGTGTCACTGCACAGAGAGAGTTTTCTGTCATATCAGGCATGTGTGGCTTCATTATGGACAAACTGACCGTTTTTCATCGGCATTCTATTATACTGTGGTTTGTGCAGCATGGCTGCCTGGTACAAACCCTATAATAAGCAACACCACTCAGCCGCTGGAACTTCTTTATTCAAACGTATACCACGCATGAAACCCCACAAACTACAGGAGTAACCGTGCCCCTCAAGCGCCATTCATGGAGGTTGACGCCCGTCACTTAGCTACACATTCACGAAGCAAAAAAGCAGCTCGCTTCAGTTTTGTAGCACACGCACATTCACGGACGCGCGCCCTGAAGGGCGCTGACGCGCGCTATCATGAATGAAGAAATGAAGTTGCGTCAGCATTTTGAGTCCGGACATCAAATGCCGCAGCGGCTGACGCAGCTTCATTTCATCATTCATGTTAGCGCGCTTCAGCACACGCGTTCGTGAATGGGCCTTCATCAAGCAGGATCAGCTACTTCGGAACACGTCACCGCTCGTGGCCTGGTGGTAGCGCGTTAGACTGTTGTCTGTGCGTTCGGGGGATCGAGCCCTGCCGAGGGATGTACGGGCACTTAATGACAGAGAAAACTCGATGGGCGCCCTACTCGACGGCGTTCTGTACCCCTCTCTGGATCAGCCCTGTCTAAAAACATCGCCTTAAATCCTCAACAACAACAACAACAACCAGGCAAATTTTGACGTGAAATGAGTTTTGGTATGGACTTTCGCATTCTTTTTGTGTCAGACGTTTCCTTTCGGCCCGGTACGGGGGTAACTTTCCTCACACGTCAGCAGACCTACACTCGTTTCTTTTCTTAACCGGACTATTTTCCCATAAACCAAAGCATCCGTCGTTTGAGGGTCTCTCGGCACGGTACACAGCGCACAGCAACCAGCTGGCACCGCATGCACACGACACGCTTACAGAACCCATATGGCCGGGGTTCTTACGTAAACAATGCGACGTGACGGGTTACGGCAGCGAGGCAAACAAAACTATATACAAAGCTTGCAGTGCTGAGACTGAGTGCGGTTGCTCTCCCATCCGATCCATATCTGTGCCGGCTGGACTTGCTGGCCAAGCGAAAGTCTCTCTTTCTATCGTGTTTCGGTTTTATGTTTTCTGGCCGCTGCCGGTGTGTCCGTCGTCGCATGATGGTTTACATAAATGTAGCATACCACATACATAATCACATATATAGCGCACATGTTATGCGCGCGAGTCACGTTCGCCGGCCTGTTTGCTAGTTCAAAACAGCTATGCGCGGTTTTTGTGCCAGAATGGGCGTATAAAAACGGGAAATTACGAAAAAAGCACGGTGCCTCCTAATGCGTAGGCAAGTTACTTTCTATAGTGCGTGAGGTAGCACCATTGTTTTGGTTTATTCTTTTATTGACTTTGACTTCATGTGGCGCCAAGCGCAGCGACGGACAACAACCAGTGATACTAAGGAATATTGGAGAGAACTCTGAATTATTACGCTTACGGTAGTATACTAAACCCGCGGGCAAAAAGGTAGTAAAAAAGAACTACGATAAAGTAATAATTTTTTACATTATTCCTTTCCGTGCAGTTTCATGAGAGCAGACGGCAGATACAATGCCAAAAACAAAGAAAGAAAATTTACTAGCAGATGAACAACATGATAAACTTTGATCCAACGCAAAAGTGTCGAAAAAGTCACATTGGAGCACAATACTTCTTATTCATGATGATGCATACAACAGCATCATAGAAACGGTCAACTGAAACATACAGCTGTGTACACAAAGCTTGGAAACACCAATAAGTAAGGATCGAAATAATCGAAATCTCCTTTTAAAATCTTCAACCACCGTTATATCTGCTGTGAATGGTACTGTATGGATAACAGTAACGACGGTTAAAAAATGCCAATAGGACGTGGTCGATAGAACTTTGATGGTTACTTTTTGCGGTGCTAACTTGTTCACAGAATCGTTTTGCAATTTTCAATCTTTTCAAAGATTGTGCCAAGACCCAGTTTCCAACCGGACGTACAATTGCATATACATTATATGTACCGTAGCCAATGTGGAATCGTAATTTCGACATACATACGAACAACAACAAAAGAAAAAATACCAAAAAAACGAGAACGAGGCGAGGCTCCCGAAAGCGCGTGGCAAATGTAATAATGAAACTGAACACAAAAGATCATGCGACTGCTGCGGGCGCCGCAAAAGTCATAAATTCTGAACTGTGCGCTCCAAGTGTGTTTTGGGTCGGCGCAAAAAAAACTATACGGACCAAAAGAACCAAACTGAAGAGAACCGAAAAGGAACCAAAAATCCGTTTCCAAGGAATGTGTACATTGTCTCTCACCACGATCGTATGACTTTGTCAAACGTTTTACCGTTAAAAACTCAATCCGACTCACAAAAAATTGGTGTTTTTTGCATGTTTTTGTGAACTTCGTTTTTTTTGTCTAAATCTTTGTTTGCTTTTTTTAAACAATAATCAAAGCTACATGAGTGGATACGATACCTTAATCAATTCAACCACTGAGTTTGCACGTTGTTCGATAACAAAAACAAAATTTTGCTCTGCCTCCAATCCGCCAGAGACATACACTTTTTTACATTTTTCAGTAGACCACAGCGAATGAACGCGCGTGCGAACGCCGCAAAGGCAAACATGTTCATGAGTCTTTTGTTAACGTTCTGGACAGAAAAAATCGCACAAAAGCGCTAGAGACCACGAGAGTTTTGCAGTAGCGCTTGGCGACAAAGCAAAACTGCAAAAAACCAATTCATGCATATTGTAGAGTGAATAAAAATTACTGAAGATTCAAATATGTATGACCTATTTTTTTAAACGTGTCCCACTGAAATGACGTCATGTGCCGCCAAACATGCGCTTGCCGTTCAAAGCATACCAGACTTTCCGTTTAGCCGATTTCTTCCCGTAAATAAATGGTGAATGTCGATTCAGTCACATCAAACTGACATTTTAGTGCCTGTACTTTGTCAAACGGGCGTTTTTAAAGCAAATGACGTCATTTTAGTCAGGACACGTTTGAATAAATCCACAATACATCTTTTTCACTGCTCCACCTGGCGAAACCGCAACAACAGCGATTTCTCCTGTGACTGTGACTGGCTCTCCAACTTTTTTCGCTGAGTTGCTCCGAAAAACAAGAAAAGATAACCCGTAAAATCTATCTGGAAGAATAGATTATATTCAAAAAAATGGAAGCTGCACAAGCACATGCGTGAGCTGGCACTCGTCTCGAGAGACCGGCCACTCAAGAAAACGCAACCAATCAGCGGACAGATAGCTGGCCGTGCCGGCGCCCCATCTAAAAACGGCCCAGTGGGAGTTTTCGGCAGAATTGCATACCAAGTAGAATGGCGAAATTGCAAAAACTCTGGACACTTGGAACAACACGGTTTGTACCGTCTTAGGTCTCGATACGATCTTTATTTCAACCAACCATCCCATAAAGAAAACTTAGTGCAGTGCAACAACCGATGCTATTGGTGTTGAACTGAACTTCTATGGCGACGTTGCATCAACACAATCGTTTTGAGACCAAACACGGTAGATTACCGTACTTACTGCCTGGTTTTGTCACTCCACAACGCCAGTGTACGGTTTTTGTCTCCAGCCGTCTAAAGCTTGCCAAAACATGTACCAACTGTAAGTGGGCATTTGAAGGCACACACACAGTGTATTTGGAACCAAAGTATACCAAAGTGGAAGTAAAGCCAACCTATAGACTGTGGGTGTACTTTTCGATTTCATTTCGTAACACAGCAAAATGCATTTCACGCTATAGACAGTCAGCTGGAAAACCGTGATGTATGTGCAGGGTGGTGTGAAAGAAAAGTCACACACAAGATGGCCGGAGCACTGAAGTCAAAACTATATACTTTTAGGGAGATGAAGCTTCTTGGCCCACCTTTCAAGTTCATGGCCTATAATTTGGCAGCCACTCTTTAGCAAGTCTTCTGCGAAAGCTGCTTTGGCTCTGTTTGGCAAAAAAACAAAACAGCCAACTTTCAGATCACCCTGTAAACGACCAGCCAAACTAAACGACTATACAGCTAAATTTTACGCGGTGACTTCCATGCTAAAATAAACAAAATAATACATGCACATGCTGAAGCATATCAAAATTGGGCGTTGGTGTATGGGACCGCGGTTGCTTGAAACTTGTTAAGCTCACAGGCAGAAAATTCGACGTTTTGTGAATTCAAGCGTATATGCAAGCCAATTCAATCCAATTTTTCTGGTTCAATGTCGCTGACAGGCGTTGGTCATGTGAGCTTCAGCGTGACACTCTGAGAAATGGGAGAGACTTAATTGGTCGCCGACGTGAACCAATTCTCAGCGATCAGAAAGTGGTCAAAAATGTCGCTTATGTGCAGCGCCTGGCTGACACGAAAGTGTGTGAAACACTTTTTCTGCAATTGCAGTAGAAAGGCTGGTTGGCTGGAAGGAAATCACCAACGGACGAAATTTTTGAAATTGCTCGCTTTTTCATGTCTGTCTGGGCTCAAGAATTATCCTTTTAGCTGTTATTCAATATTTTCTTGGAGCGGAAGTGGGTAACCAACAGTGCTTTCAAAAAATTAACTTTCTTCAATGTGGCGGTTGTCTGTGAACAAATGTTTGCAAGCAGTGCGCACCACGCAGTTCTGTGGTGTGCCACCGCAACGTTTCATGGCTTCGAGGCAATTTATAATCAGCAAAACAGAACGTTATCTGAAGGCACCTTTTCCAGAAAATGAAGCGCAAAACTAATCAGAATCTTTCAGAATCTTTTCCACAGAATTGAAAATATTTTAATTCATATTCGGAGTACGTACATTCGGGCGCGAAACAGCGCGTTCAGTTTTTAGCTGTGTGGTTTTTCCAACACATCATTCAACATTACTCCGCCTCTTTCGCACGAAAAGATACGTGTGAAGTGTGACCTCCGGGTGTGTGCAAATGGCTCACTTGCGTCTTGCAGGACCAACCGAACAATCCAAGCGGTTGTGCTGAAGACTTTGTCCTCGACGAGACGGATTTGGTTTGACTTGGAAATTACTGTACTTTTTTTACTTTGAGCTGTTTTGCTTTTACTGATACTTTTCTGTACTGACCGATAAAATCAAGCTTTTGATTAAAACTGCACTTTACTTTTGTTAGCTAAAACGGCCGGCATGATTGAACATAAAAGATAAAAAAAACAAAAAAATGTTTTTAAACAATAACTCATAAAACTAACAACTGGCACACTAACTCTGAACCCACAGATTATACCTGGCGCTTCTTTTTTAAAACGCACGCGCACGTGGCATCGGCATGCTCATGCTCATGATCCACTAGCGCACGTGCACACGCTCCGGCCCCAACAAAAACTTGTTCAAAACGCAGTTGTTCTGACAACTTCCTTCTTGAAAAGGCTTGGCTTAGGTTAGGATTAGGTTAGGATCAAGTTTGACTTAGGATTAAGGCTTTAGGAGTGAGATTTGAATCAGGTCCGTTTTAGCAATGTCCGATAACGAGCGCGTTTTACCTGAAGCGGATTTTAGAAAAGAAGGGCAGCCCAGATTATACCACAAGAACAAATCCGAAAAACAACCAATTAACAACCAGAACGCAGAAGCCCGAACCAATCCAACACGGCACACAGAAGCGAGTAGCTTAGCATCTACACGCACGCACCCTGTTATACGCAGTCACGCCGCACACTCTCAGCACGCAAAGAGACTACTGTCGGAAGGCCCAAGCATGACGAAGTAGGACATGGAAATGAGACGAACAGCTGTTTTTCTGGTTTTTTCTCTTATTTTGCGTTCGAACAAAAGCAATTTCTGCAATATTTTTGCACACAAAATTTTTCGTTCGTTTCAGTCTGCTGCGTGCAACAAGAAAATTGACGAACACGGTTTGAAAAACGTGTTCAATTCAATTTTAGCACCAATTGTATTCATGAAAAAGGGTGTTTTTCAGACAAAATGCCACCACCCACGCGCTATTCCCTCAACAGAAAAATGCGCATCATCGGAAGAGCAAAAACAAGAAGCACAAATTTGCTCAGTAAAACAGCAATTTCAAACACATGCCGGTAATTACATGAACAAACTATCGAATGCATTTGGTTGCTTTGTCAGCAAGGTATAATGAGCAAGCGTTTTTTCCTAGTTTTTAATCGCCATTTTTAAACAATCCGGACCAATCAACATGTAATGTTATTAACTTATTGAACATGTCGCAACATGCATTTGCACGCAGAGAAAATGTTTAACGGCTGTTCGCCAATTTTTTAAAATTAAATTTTAAAATTTAAAAATCATTCAAAACTGATCTTAATCGGACGGCAGATTTTCACAAGCAATTGAAAAAAGAAAACTAATCAGAATCCACAAAATAAAATGATAATTCACATACGGATTGCGTTCGGGCGCAGAACAGCGCGGGTTTTTCAGCTGTGCGGCTTTTCCACACATCATGCAACATTGCTTCGTCTCATTCGGAAGAAAAGATGATAAATATCCAATTACTTGTATCATTTCAGAAAGTTTGTAGGTACAAAAGTTTTACTTTGGGAAAAGCCGCGCCGCTAAAGCAAAAAAAATCGAATTCTCAATGCGACGGCTCCGCAAATTTGAATTGCCACCGCGCAATTTATGAAACGTTTTCCGGTCCCTGCGTGCAAACGCACTGAGTCTCGAAACCAAAAGAAAGGATAATAGATTGATGGTATGGAACAATACAATCATAAATAATATCAAAACCCACAGACAGTCAACTTGTCACAAGTCGACAGAGAATTCCTGAGGGCTATTTTCGGTTCCTTGAATATTTACATCGACAAATCGTACTTCAAGAGAGCATATAAAATAGATCCTCTGATGTAAACGTGGATCTGCGCAAATCAAATAAACTTTTACGCTCTGTTCGGAATTGCATTCCGCTTTTTCAGACGGATTTGATAGTGGCAGCGGGTGGCACTAACGAGCTCGAAGATACAGGCGGCTGGCTGCTTACTGAAAATCGTTTACATCTGTGCATGATTAGTTATCTAGTTGAACACGCAACGTTCAATGTAA
This sequence comes from Theristus sp. LFF4_11, assembly GCA_030248135.1. Taxonomy (NCBI): domain Eukaryota; kingdom Metazoa; phylum Nematoda; class Chromadorea; order Monhysterida; family Xyalidae; genus Theristus; species Theristus sp. LFF4_11. The sequence goes on along the minus strand of JASANC010001512.1, from coordinate 15,775 downwards.
ATACTGTAGCTATAGCATGTTTGGCTTCATCTGATTCTCGTAGATACACAGCGTGACACAGCCAATCAACATGATGCCAAAATTTGTGTTGTTATTTCACAATTCGAACTTAAGCAAAAACAAATCCTGTTCTGGGAGAGTGTACTAAACGCTGGCATCTATCGCCAGAATCTCAATAAAAGTTTCAAGGGACACTTGTCTTATGGCACACTTCCCATAAATGCCTTTATCTCCTTAGTGTCTCTTCATCTGAAGACCAAACTTGTCCGACTTTTTTCAAAGCAGGACAGTATGCAATCAGCAATCCTGGTTGGACGCATATCATACAATGGCTGCATTTCCGTCTATCAATTGAGTAGGAGAGACTTGCAGTTTCAAGAGTATAACCACTCATAAATCAAAATTGCGCGCTCACATCGAAAACGGCGGAATGGAGATAAAATCAAATCGAAAAATCGAAAGCGAAAACTTGTGTATTTATTTACAAAAAACTGTAATAAAACATACAATGTCGCTGCTGCACTGGATTTCTTTGAGTAATGAAAGCATGGTGATAAAAGAGCGCAAAAAAGATTTATGGAACAGCAGAATACTGACTGAAAACGTGCATGTATTGGAGAAACAAATCGAATCCGCCGGTCAAAAACCGTAAAAGTAAGTTGAGAGAAAAATTGTCAAAGCTGAACCGTTTATGGCCTTTCAAGTGACTTGCAAAAACATAGCGCATTTCATGCGTATCAAATCTTTAAACCTGCAGCGTGTGTTAAAAAAGATGCATCATATATCCGATAAACATCTGAAAGTGCGGGTTTGAAATTAAATGAACGAGAAAGCAGATATAGATGCACGTACCAAATTGAAAAGTAAGTAAGTATCTACCGCGCAACACACAATGATGGAAAACCAAAACGCGAACAATTTCTGAACCTTTCAACATTGTACAGCTAAGCTAACCATATCTATCATGTAATAACATGAAGCATGATTTGAAATCGGGCCCGACCGAGAACCAAAATAGTCGGTGTTTCGCCGTTTTGGATGTTGCTATATACGAAACCAAGCACATTTATTGTACAAGCTGAACAACATGCTAAAATCTGCCAGAAAACCCTTCAGCTAACCGACTAAAGTGCAGCGCACAATTGCAAAACCGGTGCGTGGAAAAAAGCACCACAAGGAACACACGGGCTCACGCTAAATGTTATTTGAAAAAAGGCATTTTTTGAATACCTATTATGATGAGAATTTTTTTTTTCCCGGTGGCCAACCACCGCCAACCAAGCGGAGGGACTTTTTGCATACAACGGTTTACCGGCAGCAATTCTGTCAAAGCTGCAAACGGACACTGAAGAAAAACAGCACATTTTCTTCTATTCTTTTTACCAGTTGTTTTTTTATGTTCAAATAAATATGTTGAAATAGTCATTTCATTCACACGCAAGCACGCCGATTGGTCGAATAACGACAGCCACTCAGCTTGTTGCACTTGTAATCGATTTTATACAGAACTTTCCAGCTAGTGTTTTTGTGACAAAAGAACTGGCTAAGTTGTGCCGCAAAAAGCGCTATTTTTATATCTCTTGCTCGTTTGAACGGGAGCTGTTAGCTTGAAAATCTAAAGAGGGAATTGGTTTATATATGGCTCGGCCGGCCACCCAGACAGTACTGGGCTTTGAAGCTGAAAAACAGGACTGGACTGGACTGACTGGCACATTAATACACTTTGTTGTTCAATCCGTCATATTCTTATGTATGCTTGGGCTCTGATTTTCGTTGATGTTTTTCATCAACGTTGTCTAGTCGGCAGGTTTCACCTGTCATGTGTGCAACCAGACGCTGAGCCATGCTCGCGCACAAAAAAGCATGTGCGAATAAATTTAATAGACGATTCAAAAACATTGAAAGGCATGTATGATCATTTAGGGGGAGCAATGTTGAATGACGTGTGGAAAAGCCGCACAGCTAAAAATTGAACCCCCGCTGTTTAACTCTCGAACGTATGATTTAAAATATTTTTTTGTGAAAACGAAATTCGGAATAGTTTTTTTATTTTCTTGCACAAATCTGCCGTCAGATGACGTTCAGTTGCGCTGATTTAAAATTACCGCGCAGCCTTGAAGCATTTCCCTATCTTTGCGTGCAAACGCATGTTACGACACGTTTAAATAAAAGCAAATAGCATTTAGTCGCGTTGTATATGAAATTTTTCAACTCCAGAATCGGTCTGCCAACATCCAACACCAAAACTGTGCATATTTGAACATGAAAAGCACAAAAAAATCACATTCGCACCGGATACAGACATGCATCAACGATTGAAGGTTGAATGAGCATACTTATTATAATAGCTAGACACACCAGAAACCGAATGAATGGGCCATGTGTTATCAACAATGGCAGAAAAATCAAAACGGTCACCAACTTTAGAGTCAATACCGTTGCCAAATTTTGACGGGTTACCCAACTGTTCCGCGGTTCCGCTTTTTCAGTATTTATAAGTTTTTGCAACATGATCGTGTCTAGACCGAATACGGTACATACCGTAGTCAATGGACCAATGTGCAATAATTCGCAGTGGGGTTCGTGATTACTGAATGTTGATAAAGGGACATGTGTGTTTTATAAAGTTGCAAAGGGCTCATAAAAATGCGTTCATGAGAGGTTACATTTCCGGAACTTCTGATTGAGGTTTTTTACTTTTTTGGAAAATGCATAAAAAATTTGAGCTAAATTGCAAATGCATAGTAACTCTGTTTGTATAACGAAATTTTTGTTGGTTTTCCGTTATCAGTATCTATAAATCTGCATTATTTTACAGCGTGCTAACAGTGGTGTTTTTTTATATGTAACAGCAATACCCGTTCTGGTTTTGGCATTATTCTTCAATCGCGCATGCGACGTCACAGTCGATGGAGCAGTTCGAGCAAATGCATGCACTCAACAAACAGTTCACACAAAAGTATTCGGCTCGGTCAGCCACACAGAACCTTTATCGACAAAAAAACACCGTTGAAAAGTCAAAGTAAATTGACCAACCGATATAAAAAAACGTCGCGCTCTCTCAAATGCGGAAACAGAGACCGGAAATAATTTGCGCGCGCAAAAATTGCGAAATCAAACATTTCGGAAGGTCTGAAAACGTTGTTTTTCAGACGATGAAAAGCATCAGAATGCAACATGAAACTCTCAGTCATAACGCGCATATTTTTACGCGATTTACAGCTGGTGCGTTCGCTCAAATGTCATGTTTTATAATGACCAAAACTGTCAGCATGGACACCAGAATCAGGCTTGTTCAAGTACGCTTTGAAGAAAGAAAACGTGAATGACTCCCGTTCGTAATTTTTTTATCACTTTTGAACAACTAAACTCACTCGTGTGCGTGTGCTGTTAAAGCTCCGTCAAACGGCACGCAATTTGCTTCAAATTTATTTCTTCCAAGCGTCAGCGGTGACAAACGCTTCAAGTGAATCCTTTTTTGTGCACTGAAATTTTATTTGGACCGATCAACTGTACAAAGCATGAAAATGAAGGAGTGGTGAAAACGGATAAAATATAACAGTAGTATTTTTCAAAGATTAAGTACACAACAATAAACGTTTCTGCAAAAAAAACAAACGCGAAGAACCAGTAAAGACTGACAAGAAAACCGAGTTGCCTCAAAAACGAAGAACAAAACATACAACAATACGCAAGAGCTGTGACATTTTTTTGCGAGAAACTCACAGAAAATAGATAGAATAACAGTTAAAATTGCAAAAAAAACTCTTGTCCTCCCGAAATACGGCCTCGAAAACAATGTTGAACAAGATTATTGCTCAAGGGCTGTCGCTCAGGAAAACCAAGATCATTTCATTATCATGCGTTATTCACCCATTTTCCATCACTTCCGAACCAACTTGCATCATAATTGCAATCAGATCGTCGTGATTGTGACAGACACTTAGTGCAGCAGAAACCGTACTCCGCAAATCTGGAGTTTCGACGCCACAATAAATCACCATGTGTGTTTGTTTAAACCAAGTCACTTCTTCATGCAAAAAAAGCAGAGCACACGTTGAACTCGGAATTACAGTAATAAGAACGAATTCATCGGGTTGTTCGGCTGAAAACAAACACCAGATTCGTGGTTAAATCTTTATTGCAACTCTGATGCTGTTCATTCTTCATTCGCGGACTCTGTTTACAGCAAAACATGTCACAGGTTTACAAAAACCACACTGTAGCAACCGCAGCGCAGCGCAGCGCCAGCCGAGTCCAACGTGCACTTAGGAGCGTCGTCGTCGTTTCAGATGATGCGGCGACGGTGATCGAGTTGTCGGCGGATCGCGTTTGCTCAACGAGCGCTCACGGTGGTGCGACTTGCGCTCGTTGCGCTCGTAGACGCTGCCAAGGGAGCAAAAGCAAACTTGCGATCATGATTTTTAGGACATGATGAAACAGAAAGAAACCTGAGCAGCAGTGACTATTGTGACGAACGAACGGTGATTAGGCGAGGTTTTTAGCCGAGTTTTCTCTGTCATTACCTGCCTATACACCCTTCGGCGAGTCTCGATCCCCCGAACGCACAGACAATAGTCTAACGCGCTACCACCACCAGGCCACGAGCGGTGACAATCACGATGATCACCATTCACAGTTCACCACACTACACACTCTCACCTGCCCCCGAGCATCTATATTTTCAGTCACCTTTGTCGATTCGACGAATATGACGAGCGCGTCGGCGTCCGATCCTCCTCCGAGCCAGAGCGTGCTTCTCGTTTCACATTTCGCGCTCCGTTGTCGCGTTGCCGCATACGCACGGCTGGTGGAGGTGGAGTCGGTGACTGGCGAATGGAGTCTGCGAAAGGGGGTAAATGCCGTATCCACAGGCTTGCAAAGTTTGCATCCGACCCCAACAACAGTGTTTTGCTACCATTTCTTGGTCGCCTTTCGGATTGCCGCACGCTTTCCGGTTCCCGTTTTATGTCGAATTTTGCGAGTTTCGACTTTTCGATCCGATCGTCGTCGCTGCCTTGATCGCGTTTCTTTGACTTTTTATCCTTCTTCTTCTTTTTATCCTTTTTGCTCTTCTTCTTCTTTTTCGTCGTCGAACCCTCGAAGAACTCTCTAAAATTGAAAGAGACTTTTAGAACGGTGTCCGGTTTCCAGACTTCGGGAAACCTCATAGCTAGGACACGACACACACACACACCCCGATCTGAGCTCTCATGAGAATGCGTTGAATAAAAGGTTAAAAAAGGAAGACCATACTTGAATATTTTCGCACGCTCCTTTTCGCTCATCGTCTGCAAGAACTCGAACATCAGTTTCTTTTCGTCCGCTTCTGCGTCTTCTGCCGACTGTTCGCGTTTCACAGATTTTACAGACTGGCCTCCAGCAGAAGTCGATGCCATGCCCTGAGCAAAATGAAAGGTGATAAATTTATCGTTTGAAATAAGTACAATGGAATTATGATGCTCTGTGAATGTCTACACCAGCAACATTAAAACTGTTAAAAGCCTGTTGACCATCGTCGCACGTTTGAATTACAATTGCAAACATCAAATCAACATTATGTCGACTTTGAGTTGGGTTGGCTTGGCAAAAACTCATTTCCAAAGGTAAAACAGGTTCACTTAGCCCTTGCCACCCGTAGTGATGTGACAATTCACCATTGTAGATTGAAAAACTACAAACTAGACCAGAATAGCAAGAACAAGACAATACCGCAATGGCATCATCGGCGTTCAGTCCATCCATGACGCGTCGCTTCAACGTCAGTCCGTACTCCTCCTGCATGCCCTCCACCAATTCTCGTGACGTCATCTCCTCCGCTTCCGGCTTCTCGCCGGCGTCCGGATTGTCCGGATCGACCGGAACTTTCTGTTTCGCGAGACCGCGCCGTTCGCGTGGTCCGGTCAGCGTGTCGGCCGGTGCCGGTGGCGCGAGTGGCCTCTTGAACGACGACGACGACGACGCCGCAGACTCGCGAGCTTTGCGCGCCTCACGGATCAGGTCCGACGGGCATGTGCTTGCTGCAAACGAGGAAACTTGGCAGAAAATGTGCGTGTGTTTTTTTTGGGGGGGGGAGGGGAGTTCGGGTTTGGTGTATGTTACTTTATCATGGGGCGGCTTTGCTTTAATCGACTTGGGCGGTTAGTTGAAAGATTCTCGCCATTTTACTTACAGCAGGCTTATGGACCTCTTCTAAAGACCTTGCACATTGGAAATATGTCATGTGCTGAAATGTGACTGCATTTTGCTTCCTGTCTTCTCACAACAAAAAGGCACAACCTTCAAAAGAAAAAACCCATTATCGCTGAAAAAAGCACCAACTGCCGGGATTGTCCGCATCGCCACTGACGTTGTACAACGGGCACTCTCTGTCCGTGTTCAAATGTCCGTACGTGTGACACTTGACACAGCGCACGTGACGCACTTGAATGCCGAACGGTTGATCCGTGATCAGATCGTTGTCTTTCGCCCATCTGAAAGTGGCGCAATTGAGAACAGTAGTGCGAGCACAGAAATCACGAATCAAACCAGAGTTCACAACAACACACAAAATGAATAGTTCGATGAAAATTATGGTTGCAGGTTGGGTGCTTTTTAAGTGGCCACTGAGCACAATGATTGTTCAGTTCCTCACAGCTTGATGCAGCCAATCAGCATGTCTGATTCAACGAACGTCTAAATTGAAGATTTTTCAACAGTTTTTGACTGCAAGCATGGACAGATGGGGGAGATATTTCATGCCTGCGCGGAAATTCGAAATCAGCAAAAGTGAACGTCATCTGGCGGCAGATTTGTGACAGAAAAAAATCTAATCAGACAATCCTTCTTCACGAAACAAAATTACTTTTATTCATTTCGGACAACGTTCGGGCTCGAAACGGCGCTTTCGGTTTTCAGCTATCAAGGGCTCAGTGGTGTAGCACTAGTAGACTACTAAGCTTTTTATAAAACTGGCCCCAGCTACCCTTTTGTGTAAGTTAAGTTTAGCCTAAAAATTAACCTTGAAAAAATCGTAAAAACCGAAAAAACCAACTCTTCTCTCGGTGCGTTCCACTTGCGTTGCCACTCGAATTTCGGCTCCACCTTTGGCTCGTTGTCTTTGTCTCGGTTGATGCCTGCAGGCGCATCGTACATGAACGACAGGCCCAGTCGTGCTTTCTCGTCGCCCAAAAGCGCTCTGCAAAATGCGGTCATTTATTGATGTAGTCCCACTCCGCCAGAAGATGTGCATCGTCGTTTCACATATTAGCTTTGATTTTGTTCCCGAGACTCAATGCGCGTATAGATAGGTAAACAGTTTCATGTAGGACGCGGGAATTCAAAATTGTCAGTGATCCGAGGAGTGCCCTAATTTGGACCGAGTCACTCAGGCTATTTTGGTTTGCCACATAAACAACGAAACTAGCTACCTTTCTACGTTGCACACGCACTGAGTCACAGAACCTGTTGCACTGCACAATCACAAACAAACACGGAAGCACGCTGTTGTGAGCACGACTTTCTAATTACTAAATGTTTTACTAATCCCTCAATTTACACACAGGACAACGAACATGAAAAAAACAAGCGAAACTGTACAGAGTGATAATTTGCTGAAACGCAGATCGTTTACAATGGCTATTTATTGCAGTTACAATGAAAACAAAAACAATGACGACAAAAAAATCAAGTAATAGTTACCAATAAAAAATAAAATACAACGAACAACCGGTTAGAAAACCACACTCACTTGTTGTTTAGCATTTCCTGCTCCTTCTGGTACTGCGCACGCATCTCCTCCTGTCTTTTCGAGTCCATTTCGAGCTTCTGCTTCGCCTCCCATATCTGCATTTGGAGTGAGCAAATTTTACATAGCATGTTCGTTTAAACCAGTCACCTTTTCGCAAAATACAGAGCTAGCAAAGTATAATCGCAGAAGGATCGGAGTTTCAAGAGAACATACAGTTGAACTCGAAGTCGAAATTATAATTATAGGCAATCAGCTGATTGGTGTGTTATCACGTAATGCATGCTTTGCTTTCTATGCAGGAACTCCTGTGGGGACGGAGTCTGTACTTGCTATAATTCAAAGTTTCGCAAGCTCTGTATTCTGCAAAAAAAGTGACCAGTTCGAACAAACATACTTATTTGTGCAACCCTTTCGTCCACAGCTTCAACACCAACCGGTACAGGTGCGATAAAGATTGCTTTGCTAATTCTAGTTTGATTCAATTTCTAAATCAATGTTGACTTACCCGCTTCAAATTCCACCATGCGGTTGGATGAAAGTCCTTTTTGGACATAAAATTTTGAAATCCTTTGCCCATTGTAAACGAATTGGATTTATTTTGAAGTTCAGGTAAATTTTAACGTCACACCACACAAACGAATAGCACGATGGAGTTTCGGTAAAGAACAGTTTAGAATCAGAATCAGCGTTTATCGGCGACGTCACACGGCAGGCTAACGGCGCGGGCTGAAAAATAAACTCTCCAAATATAGTTGTTGTTAAGGCGGAAACACCATTTAGTTTTTCGTCCGTACGCACAAACGTCGTTCTAAATCCCGCGCGCAAACTAATCGTGTCCGTAATGCATTAAGATAGCACACACACACGACACGATTTCTAAATCGCGTGGCCATTTTTTACGTGTCGTGTCCGTGCGTACGCACAAAAAACTAATTGCTAAACGCGCCTTTAATAGATTTGTATACATTCTTAAAACTCAGGGGTCGAGATGGGGGGGGGGGGGGGGGGGGTACCCCCCCCCAACCAAGTCGACACCCCCCCCCCCCACCCGGGCAAACCCCCCCCCCAAATTTTGGTCAAAATACCCCCCTCTCGAATTTGGGGGGGGCCAGACCTAGAGATGTAACGGTCAAAAAAAAAAAAATTTTTTTATTATTTTTTTAAGTAAAAAAATTTTTTTTTTTTTAAAATTTTAAATTTTTTTAACCAAAAGCGTTTTTCATAATTTTTCGAAAGTTCAACAAAAATCGTCATTTTTCACTTAGTCTTCAACGCTGGGTGGTATTCTGGATTGATTTTTGTTTTCAGCCTTGGTGAGTGATGATCAACTCGCACAAAAAAAAAAAAGTCATTTTTGTTTTTTTTTTAAAAAAATTAATTTCAAAAATCAAAGTTGTGCTAAATCAATCAGGGAGTCCGAAGAACCACATATGATATGCAAGCGCCTCCCGAATGACTCCCGTATGGCGGAACTTTGCAGATTTTGTTTTGGTGACCTCAATTACCCCTTTTCCAAACCGTCACCATGCCTCTTCTTGTGTTTTGACCTCCAAAACGTCACTAATTGTCCCCAGCTAAGCTAATGCTGAAAGTGAAGACAAACATACCGCCTTGAAATTCGATCAATTCTTCTGATGGTGTCGCGACGACACGACACGAAGCAGCAACCAGACAACGTAGCGCTTGCAAACGGTGCAGCGAGCACAATCGGACGCTCTGCGAGGCTAATCGTCACCTTATCTGCATCGGAAATGGTAGGCTAAGCTTTGGGACGCTCAAAAACTTCATCGCAGATGTTGTCGAAGCCTAAAATCAGTCGGTAAAACGGCCCAAAATCGACTGCTAAAGGTTTTACGAGGTATAATCAAAGAAAATTTTTGTTGAACTTTCGAAAAATTGTGCCAAAATTGAGGTTTTCAGAGCATATTAGAGGAAAATTTTTCGAATTTTTTTTTAAAAAAAAAATCGGCATTTTTGTTTTTTTTTTAATCACTTTTTTTTTTAAAAAAAAAAAATTTCATTTTTGTTTAACAACCCTAGGCCAGACCTAGAGATGTAACGGTCAAAAAAAAATTTTTTTTATTTTTTTTAAGTAAAAAAAGAGCATTTTTTTATTTTTTTATTAAAAATTTTTGAAATTTTTTCTTTAATGTGCCCTGAAAATGCCGTTTTTGGCATAATTTTTCGAAAGTTCAACAAAAATTTTCTTTGACTTTACCTTGTCACTTAGTCTTCAACGCTGCAGGTGGTATTCTGGATTGATTTATCGACTGTTTTCAGCCTTGGTGAGTGATGATCGACTCGCGCATTGAAGTACTTGAGCGTCGCACTCGCAAAGGCTAGTTCAACAAATTCCGATGCCGCTAACAGTACCGTGGGCCCAAAAAAAATTTCGAGGGGGGGGTATGGTACCGTGGGGGGGGGTGCCGACCAAAAAGTGACGGGGGGCCAACCTATGGTAACGTGGGACCCCCCCCCCCCCCCCCAGGGGGGTCCCATGGGGAGGGGTTTTTTTTAAAATTTTCTGTGGGGGGGCTCCACCCTCCCCCCCCCCCCCATGATAATTTTTCGCTTAAATTTTGAAGGAAAAACGCTAAATTTTGCTGCAAAATCGTTGAAATTACAATGAAGATGGTCAAGTTATCATATATTCAGCTTATATTGGTTTATATGCATTCTTAAAAGAAGCTCCAGTAAATTTTATAATCAACGCTCTATAAAGTTCAAAGTGATTAAGAGTTGTATGTGAACTATCCGTCCCCAAACCCAAACCAACTTTTGTTCTTGGAGCAAAAAAAACAAATTGAATGCGCTTCAAATTGAGGGATAATTATTTTTTTTAACCAATTACATGAAGTTAATGGATCGAAAACAGTAGAAGTGAATCAATCAAAAGTTAACTGAATCTGAAAATACAGAAGATTGTTGGCCAGGTGTACTGGAGCTTGCCATAGGTTTTTTGGATTGATTGAATTAACGCTTGCTTTTTAGCAACGTAGTTCGACAATTCACAATTTCGTTACCTATGCTTGCGCAGTATCTGTGCCCAACACTTCCATTGGTCAATGAGGTCAACTTCAACCAATGGCCAATTATGATCGATCAACGTTGATGGCTGATCCACGCCACCGCAGAACCGAACAAACACAATGTGACGTTAGTCCCTCTTTTTGTTTCCAAATTCGATTGTGAAAGCAACGAGAATAAATCGACAAGAAAAAAACCAACCGCAAATGGCTGTTACGGGGATCGCTCGTTCGAACAAGCGTTGAACGCTGTCACGGCAGCGAAACACAAAAAGCTGCAACAGCCGATCAGCGCCGGTGCAACTATTCAAACATCGAAACATGCCAAGTCAGTCTGTTTGTTGATTACCACATCACGGGTTATAGTCAGCTCAGCTCGAGCTGTGCTGCTAAGGTGGCTGCTTCTGCTCTGCAGCAAACATTCTAGGCACTGTTAAAGAATCATGGAGGGCGAAGAAACTCGTGTCCAGAGTTGAAATTTTTTGTTCAGACGTTGCAGTTGGGTCTCAACTCGTGTCCAGAGTTGAAATTTTTTGTTCAGACGTTGTAGTTGGGTCTCAACTCGTGTCCAGAGTTGAAATTTTTTGTTCAGACGTTGTAGTTGGGTCTTGTGTCCTGAGAAAAATCGTTGAAGAAAACATTTTATAAACCAAAAAAACAAAACTGTCGATTAAAAAAATTCGACCTTTTGAAAAAAAATCAAAAAAAAATCTTCAAATATTCTCTGAAAACCTCATTTTTGGCACAATTTTTGGAAAGTTCAACAAAAAATTTTTGCTGGCATTACCTTGTGAAATCGTCAGCAGTCGATTTCAAACCGCATACCAGTTGATGCCAGGCTTGAACAATATTGATTACGACGGTTCGTTTCGGCACTTGCTGAATGTGCTTTGTGTCTGTTCGGTTTTTCCATCACTATTTCAAGCATTATCATTGTTTTCGTGCGTTTGTTTTTAGCTCGACGCAAGGCAAGTGCACGCAACAGCACCAGGGAGCACGAGCGCAGTCACACCGGTTCATCAGACGATTGGGAGCTTTGTTGACAGTGGCGCCAGTGATGAAAACACACGACTCATGCCACCGCCGCTTGCCGACCGGCACCATCTTGACAGCTCGTAGCAAAGCAACGTTACCAAAATGCAATCACTCAATGACCTGGCATTTTCAACAACACATGCAACTTTCTTTGCACCTTTTTCTCATTTCAAGATGAAATTGTCATAACTCGTTCCAATGTTCCGTATTGACATGTTTGTTTATTGTGCTTCACTGCAGTTGTTTCGTTTACCGTCAGTTCTGCTCTTTTTTCTCACTTCAAACTTTCACACATAGCCTCAAATTTCAGAGAACGACGTTGTTCATTCAGAAAAATTGATTGTTCTTAATTGTATTTTTGTTAGTTTTCCACCCGTCTCTTCCACGTTAAGACAAAATATGGGTTTTCCGAATAAGGTGTTGCAAATTGGCAAACAATGATTGATTTCAATTGAGTTTCTAAACTTGGTCTTTGTCCTGAACTCAGTTCGAAAATGGTCTGTGTGGAAGAAGATTTATAAACTGTTATTGTTTTGTTGATATTTTGTATGCCATCTGATTGTCAAACAAGCCAAGCTTTGTAAATAGCTTGAGAAACAACTTGGTAAGTTTAGAATCATTCGTACATGGTTTGATGTTTTGCGGCTGGCTCTGTGTGTGTGGCTGCAGAAGTTCTGTGAGTGCTGGCTTTTGTTTTGGTGATTGTCGCTGGTGATCAATTGTTTGTTTGGCGCTTTCCTATTTTAGCGTAACTTTCCACAAATAGAGTAACTTTGATATTTCAGCGTAACTTTCAACAAATAAAGTAACCTTGATATTTTACCGTAACTTTGATATTTTAGCGTAACTTTCAATATGTTACACTAAAATAGGATAGGGATTGGTACTGTCCTATTTTAGCGTATCAACATATAAACAGCTCATTTAAAGCTATTTCAGCCGCGAAACTTTGTAAACCTACGTTATTTTGCACGGAGAGTTCAAATTTTGACCTTGTGGGTTACGGTAACGCTCGGTTTGGTCCCAGCACAATCTTAGTTCCGTCAACAATCCACAAACAGCTTGGTAACCGCAACCAAATTAGTGAAACAAGCTAGATTAGGGTTGGTTTGCATGGAAATTTCAAATTTCAATTTTCTAGATTACGGTAACGTTTCGTTTGGTCTCAACACGATCTTAGTTCTATCAACAACCCACAGACAGCTTGGTCGCCGCAACCAAATTAGTGAAACAAGCTAGATTAGGGTTGTTTTGCACGCAGATTTTAAATTTAAACCTTGTGGGTTACGGAAACGTTTGGTTTGGTCTCAACACAATCCTAGTTCCATCAACAATCCACAAACAGCTTGGTAACCGCAATCAAACCGGTGAAACAAGCTAGATTACGGTTGTTTTGCACGCAGATTTTGAATTTCGGCTTTCTGGATTACGGTAACGCCTGGTTTGGTTTCAACAGGAACTTATTTCCGTGAAAAACATAGAAATTGTGCAACATTATTTACGTGTTCGTGAAGCAAATCGTTGTTAAATTCTCCCCGCCCTAGGGTTGATAAAAAACCGGTTTTTTATATTGCCAGAAAAAAAACCGGTTTCTTTTTCGTTTTAAAACCGTTTTAAAACCATAAAAAACCGAATGCTCCTAAACTTTCCAGAATTTGGCATCTTGAACTAAAAATAGGAAATACATCAAAATTAGTGATTTTGAGCAGCGTAAAATGCTGAGCAGTTCAGTTCGGCACAGTTCACTGCACCGTTTTTTCAAAAATATAATTTTACATGTTATCAATCAAACGCAGAATTGTGATTTTTGACCACGAAGTTTGAAAATTTTTAAGGTAAAAAACCGGTTCTTTATTTTTTAAAGAAAAAACTGGAAAAAACGGTTTTAAAACGGAAAACAAACCGTTTTTTTGGTGCCAACCCTACCCCGCCCCCTTTTGTTTTTTTGAAACGGATGGTTTACAATTGAAGGACAGTTTATGTTGGCAACGTATTTTATGATCGCTCAACATTCAATGGCATAGGTCAAGAGGTCAAGAGTGCGTGATTTTTTTTTGGCCTGCTGCAGTTATGGTTTGGTAGAACGCACGTGATTGCTTTCTAAGGTAGTTTGTGGGTTGTTGATAGAACTAAGATTGTGTTGAGACCAAACGAAGCGTTACCGTAATCCATAAAATTGAAATTTGAAATCTCCATGGAAAACAACCCTAATCTAGCTTGTTTCACTAATTTGGTTGCGGCGACCAAGCTGTTTGTGGGTTGTTAACGGAACTAAGATTGTGTTGGGACTAAACGAAGCGTTACCGTAATCTAGAAAATTGAAACTTGAAATCTCCATGCAAAACAACCCTAATCTAGCATGTTTCTCAGGTTTGGTTGCGGTTACCAAGCTGTTTGTGGGTTGTTGATGAAACAAAGATCGTGTTGAGACAAACCAGGCGTTACCGTAACCCACAAAATTTAAGTTTAAAATCTCCGTGCAAAACAACCCCAATCTAGCATGTTTTGCGGGTTTGGTTGCGGTTACCAAGCTGTTTATGGGCTGTTGATGAAACTAAGATCGTGTTGAGACTAAACCAAGCGTTACCGTAACCCACAAGATTAAAATTTGAACTCTCCGTGCAAAATAACGGTTTACAAAGTTTTGCGGCTGAAATAGCTTTAAATGAGCTGTTTGTATGTTGATACGCTAAAATAGGACAGTACCAAGCCCTATCCTATTTTAGCGTAACATATTGAAAGTTACGCTGAAATAGGATAGCTGTTATTCATCGAAAATTGAAAGTTACGGTAAAATATCAAAGTTACTTTATTTGTTGAAAGTTACGGTAAAATATCAAAGTTACTTTATTTGCTGAAAGTTACGCTAAAATATCAAAGTTACTTTATTTGTAGAAAGTTACTATATTTGTGGAAAGTTACGCTAAAATAGGAAAGCGCCCAATGGGTTTTTGTAGTGTGCTTACAAGAGGAAATATTAAAAATGGAATAAATTCTGTACAGTAGACTAAGACTATGAATGGTTTTGCCCTTTTCTTGACTAAACTGATCCCAGCGGTGCATTATAATGTTGACAAGACGTGGGAAAACCGTTTTCTAAAGTTTTCACGCCATCTCTAATGATGCTGACGAAGTCGCACACTGTTGATTCGGCCATTTGCACTAGAACTTGCTCACACGTTCGCGATTACCATTTCGGGAACAATAACACCGCAGGTCATATCGCAGCAAAAAACAGGTATGCAATCGTATCAAGCAGATCAATGAGAACACAGCGCCAATGGCACTCTGCAAGGATCTATACCGTGCGATCCCCCCGTGATGCGGCACACACGGTCGCTCGGCATTGCACGTTCCAGTGCCAGTGGACATTGCCGCGCGGCGTCGAGCTCGAGCCTGAGGTGCCACCTGGCCTGTTGCACATCAGAAACGTTCGTGATTGGAGTTCAGCGATTTGTTGCTCCTTTAATTGTGCTTGCTGTTTGTTTTGGCCACGTTGTGTCAATGCCATTTTCGGTTGTTGTCCGTTCGTCATCTTTTGTGTGTTTGAAGTTTAGTTTGTCCAGAAGTTGGTTAAAAAAGATGCAACAGTAAATTTAAAAAATGCGGTTCGATTTTTGGTAGTTTTGCCGATTCCGGATTTTTATGTCAGAAAAACGAGTGTAGTCGTCGCAAATAAACTGCTGTACATCATGCGTCATCATTTTCATATTAAACCAATTCACGTTCTTTCATTTAATTTGCAACCAATCGTTCCGTCTCAAAAAGTGAAATGTTAAAGTAGTTTCATTGCTAGTAGTTTTTGTCAGGTTCAGGTTGATTTGTTGTCGTGTTTCAGCGTTATTCCTTTTGTTTAATCTTTTGTTGTGCGCGTGAGTGTGAAAATCTGCGCTCAGACTCCGCCTCTCATTCAGCATCTTATCTTTCCTGTGTTAAAGGGCAGGGGCCACCGCTACTGCACATGCACATACTTTTAATAATGATG
>JASANC010001510.1:0-10950 GCA_030248135.1 Theristus sp. LFF4_11 | reverse complement strand
CTAGCAGATAACCCGTGCCTACGGCACGGTTAGCTGACAAAATACAGTTGTTATTTTTGTGTGGATTTTGGCCTTTTGACCTGTGCCCGCGACCCGGACTAAAAACGCATTGGATTTTGATTTTGAGCTGCTTCAAGCGAATGTTGTTCATTTACCATGCATGCAATGATCGTTCATTTTCAAAGCAATTTGTAGCCGTCGATGCTTTATACCTTTTAAAAATCGCAGCATTTTCAGTTTCTTTTTGAAAACAGTTTTTTTCAACTGCCGTGCTTTTGCTGAATTTGTTGCTTTCGATCATAACCTGATTTAGTCACGACAGCACTTACTTGTTACTGTGTGGTTTTGTTAACGCTGGTTTCAGCATCGATAAAATCAACAGTTTTTTTGCCGAATTTTCAAAAATTTGCCAGTCATTTTGATTAGAGCCTGCTTTTCAATTCAACGTAATAATCTTTGATCAGCAAGCAATACAACCCGTTTAATATATGAAAAGCAATCTGGTATTAGTCAGTTACATTCCGCTGAAATTCCTGTTCAGTATAACAGAAATCAATCTTCAGGATCATCAACAATCATCCCGTTCAAAATTGATCGATTGGACCGTTCCACTGGCTCGTGTACTATTCCGGCCCGCGAAATTCCGGCCCGTAGAATTCCGGCCCGCTCATTGCGGCCCGAAGAATTCCGGCCCGAAGAATTCCGGCCCGGAGAATTCCGGCCCGGAGAATTTTCGCCAGCAAGAACAATATTAAACCACACGAAGTGATTTTTGGTAAAAATTCTCAAGTGATTTTTTTATTTTTGTTTAGAACTTGCTTGCAGTGACTTGTTGTAGGTTCCTAATCCTAAGCCAAGCCTTTTTGATGAGGTAAAATGGTCACAAATCCTGTTCATGATAAAAAAATTTAAAAATTTACGGTATTTGTAGTTTCTTTTTCCCAAAAGGTTTCACTTTCCAAAAAAGCAAACAGAACGAACATCATTGAAAATACACTGTAACATGTGATGTGAACATCGATATTTTTATTTTATTAAAATCACTTCGTGTGGTTTAATATTGTTCGTGCTGGCGAAACTTCTCCGGGCCGGAATTCTCCGGGCCGGAATTCTTCGGGCCGGAATTCTTCGGGCCGGAATGAGCGGGCCGGAATTCTTCAGGCCGGAATTAGCGGGCCGGAATTGTACCCCCCCCCCGTTCCACTGATTCGCTATCGATCATGGCCACGTCTTTGTTGATGCTGCAATTTATTTGTTGTGAAACCTGTTTAGCCTATTTGTTCAGCAACAATCAACTGCCATTCTATTTCGATTGGTGTAGATGGCGAACAGCAGCAGCAGCCAAATTAAAGTAGTCGATCATAAACTGATGTTTTTATTGCATGGGAATGATGATGATTTGGACTTTTCACAGAACAGAGATTGAAAAAAAGTTCACGCGAATGATGCATTAAAAGTGGAGTGAAGCTACCGATGATGCTATATATAGCAAAAAGCTGCGGACAAACAATCAAACAAACTTTCTTACTATCTTAGTATTATAGATTTTGGCCTTTTGACCTGTGCCCACGACCCGGACTAAAAACGCATTGGATTTTGATTTTGAGCTGCTTCAAGCGAATGTTGTTCATTTACCATGCAATGATCGTTCATTTTCAAAGCAATTTGTAGCCGTCGATGCTTTATACCTTTTAAAAATCGCAGCATTTTCAGTTTCTTTTTGAAAACAGTTTTTTTCAACTGTTAACGCTGGTTTCAGCATCGATAAAATCAACAGATTTTTTTGCCGAATTTTCAAAAATTTGCCAGTCATTTTGATTAGAGCCTGCTTTTCAATTCAACGTAATATACTTTGATCAGCAAGCAATACAACCCGTTTAATATATGAAAAGCAATCTTTAATCAGCAGCAAACAACTGCCATTCCCATTTAAAAAATCAATTTTTTATTAGCTTCTTCAATGTCGTTTAATTATCGTATCAGTCTTCTTTGATCAGCTGCATTGCTGTGTCATTCCCGTTTAAAGTATCAAAACACAATCTTTTTTGATCAGCGACAATTAACAGCCATTCCAGTTCAAAGTATCAAACATCCATCTTGTTTCATTACCTTTCCGTTCGTCGATTATCGTTCAACTGCTACTACTTCCGTTGAAAACACTTTTAAAAACAATGCTGTTTGGTCAGCAACAATCAACCGATCGTCCGATACCCGTTTAAAATATTTAAAAAATTGAAAAGCAATCTGGTATTAGTCAGTTACATTCCGCTGAAATTCCTGTTCAGTATAACAGAAATCAATCTTCAGGATCATTAACAATCACCCCGTTCAAAATTGATCGATTGGACCGTTCCACTGATTCGCTATCGATCATGGCCACGTCTTTGTTGATGCTGCAATTTATTTGTTGTGGAACCTGTTTAGCCTATTTGTTCAGCAACAATCAACTGCCATTCTATTTCGATTGGTGTAGATGGCGAACAGCAGCAGCAGCCAAATTAAAGTAGTCGATCATAAACTGATGTTTTTATTGCATGGGAATGATGATGATTTGGACTTTTCACAGAACAGAGATTGAAAAACAGTTCACATGAATCATGAAGAAAAATTGGAGTGAAGCTGAAGATGATGCTATATATAGCAAAAAGCTGCGGACAATCAAGCAAACTTTCTTACTATCTTAGTATTATAGACTAGCAAATTGACCCGTGCCTACGGCACGGTTAGCTGATAACTACAATTATTAGTAGCAGTAGCAACACAATCATATCTGCATTGCCATTCAAAATATGAAAAACAATCTTTTTAATCAGCAACAAACAACTGCCATTTAAAGTATCAAGATAAACTCTGATTTATTACCTTCTTCAATGTCGCTTAATTGTCGTTTCATTCTTCTTTGTATTCCATTGTCATTCCCGTTTAAAGTATCAAAAAACAATGTTCTTTGATCAGCGACAATTAACAGCCATTCCCCTCAAAATATCAAAAATCAATCTTGTTTTGTTAGCTTTTCCATGTCGTCAAATGTCGTTCAACTACCATTCCTAATCAAAAAAAATAAAAAAACGTCGTTTGATTTGCAACAATTAACCGATACCGGTTTAAAATATTTGAAAAACTAAAAGCAAGCTGTTTCAGTCAGCTGCACTTCGCTGTCATTTCTTTTCAGTATAACAAAAACAATCTTGTATTATGATCAGCAACAACTATCCCGTTCAGAAAGCAATCTTTCAATCTTTTTAGTCAGTTTCATTTCACTGTGATGACCGTTAAAAGTATAATTATACAATCTTTGATCAGCAACACTCAAATGCTATTCCCGTTCAAAATATAAAAAAAATCATTCCCGTTTAAGGGTTCAAAAAACAATCTTTTGATGATGAGCCACAATTAACAGTTATTCCCGCTCAAAGCATCAAAAATCAATCTTTGCTATTCCTGTTAAAAAAATTAAAAAAACATGTCGTTTGATCAGCAACAATCAGCTGATACCGGTTTACAATATTTAAAAAATTGAAAGCAATCTGGTTCAGTCAGCTGCATTTCGCTGTCATTTCTGTTCAGTATAACAAAAACAATCATGCGGATGCGCGAGCGAGCGTCAGCGAGCGGACAGCGCATCACGCATAATATGAGCCGTTTTCCCCTCGCGCGCGTTTTTCAAACTTTCTCGCTGCCCTGCAGCGAGCATAGTATAAGCCACAAACTTGGTTCTGTGCACACGAAACGAACACCCAAAGTTGTGTTTGGAGCCGCGAAAAAATTTTCATCGGACGATTTTTCATACGCTCTAGACACGAAAAACCTATTCTGAAAATCGTGTTACTTCTTTCCCTTTGTATTTTTTTTTTCTGGTATGTAATCAACATGTGTGCGCCCTTTCAATTTTTACCTGCGACACTTTCACAGTCGAACAAAAATGTTTCCTGGGGTAATTCCAACCGGAGATTTTGAAAATTGGGTTAATTTTTTACCCAGACCCTGTTTTTGGGTAAAAATTGGGCATTTTTAAAAGTTCGCAGGGTTTTCACCTGGTTTTAGGTGTGCGCCCTTTCAATTTTTACCTGCGACACTTTCACAGTCGAACAAGAATGTTTCCTGGGGTAATTCCATCCGGAGATTTTGAAAATTGAGTTAATTTTTTACCCAGACCTTGTTTTGGGTAAAAAATTGGGCATTTTTAAAAGATCGCAGGGTTTTCACCTGGTTTTAAGTGTGCGCCCTTTCAATTTTTACCTGCGACACTTTCACAGTTTAACAAAAATGTTTCCTGGGGTAATTTCATCCGTAGATTGTGAAAAAAAATTTTGCCAGGGCATTTTTTTGTCAAAATTGTGCATTTTTTACAGTTCGTAGCATTTTGACCGGGGGATCAGCTTTTCACTCTTACAAATTTTGTCTGAGCTACGAAAAATAATAGGAAAAAGGTCCAGTCCGTAGGAATTCAATGCGCTGATCACGGATTTTGGGTTAGTTTTCTTATGTGAGCAACTTTAGATGCTGAATCGTGACGATTTCGGGCGAATCGGCCGTGGAAATTGGCGAAATCGGTCTAGAAACGAAAAACAAGAAAATGGTGTTTTCCAAGGTAATTCAATGCGCTGATCACGGATTTTGGGTTAGTTTTCTTACGTGAGCAACTTTAGATGCTGAATCGTGACGATTTCGGGCGAATCGGCCGTGGAAATTGGCGAAATCGGTCTAGAATCGAAAAACAAGAAAATGGTGTTTTCCAGGGTACTTCAATGCGCTGATCACGGATTTTGGGTTAGTTTTCTTACGTGAGCAACTTTAGATGCTGAATCGTGACGATTTCGGGCGAATCGGCCGTGGAAATTGGCGAAATCGGTCTAGAAACAAAAAAAAACAAGAATAGGGTGTTTTCCAGGGTAATTCAATGCGCTGATCACGGATTTTGGGTTAGTTTTCTTACGTGAGCAACTTTAGATGCTGAATCGTGACGATTTCGGGCGAATCGGCCGTGTAAATTGGCGAAATCGGTCTAGAAACGAAAAACAAGAAAACTGTGTTTTCCAGGGTAATTCTATGCGCTGATCACGAATTTTGGGTTAGTTTTCTTACGTGAGCAACTTTAGGTGCTGAATCGTGACGATTTCGGGCGAATCGGGCGTGGAAATTGGCGAAATCGGTCTAGAAACGAAAAACAAGAAAAGGGTGTTTTCCAGGGTAATTCTATGCGCTGATCACGAATTTTGGGTTAGTTTTCTTACGTGAGCAACTTTAGGTGCTGAATCGTGACGATTTCGGGCGAATCGGGCGTGGAAATTGGCGAAATCGGTCTAGAAACGAAAAACAAGAAAACTGTGTTTTCCAGGGTAATTCTATGCGCTGATCACGAATTTTGGGCTAGTTTTTTTACGTGAGCAACTTTAGATGCTGAATCGTGACGATTTCGGGCGAATCGGCCGTGGAAATTGGCAAAAACGGTCCAGAAACGAAAAACAATAAAAGGTTGTTTTTCAGGGTAATTCAATGCGCTGATCACGGATTTTGAGTTAGTTTTTTTTATGTGAGCAACTCTAGATACTGAATCGTGACGATTTCGGGCGAATCGGCCGTGGAAATTGGCGAAATTGGTCCAGAAATGAAAAACAAAAAATTGTGTTTTCTATGGTAATTCAATGCGCTGATCACGGATTCTGGGTTAGTTTTATTATGTGAGCAATTCTAGGTACTGAATCGGTACGATTTCGGGCGAATCGGCCGTGGAAATTGGCGAAATCGGTCCAAAAATGAAAAACAAGAAAACTGTGTTTTCAAGGGTAATTCAATGCGCTGATAACAGATTTTGGGTTAGTTTTCTTACGTGAGCAACTTTAGATACCGAATCGTGACGATTTCGGGCGAATCGGCCGTGGAAATAGCATGGGCGAAATTGGCCTAAAAAACGAAAAATGAAAAAACCTGAGTTGTCCGGGGTTTAGAAGAATGTGTGACCAACGTATTGTGATTTTGGTCCGACCTTCGCGGCTTATGTAAAAGTCAGAATATTATCTAAAAATGCGGGAGACGCATATAAAAGGAGGAATATGACCTTGTGTAAGCAGTGAAAGACTTGGCTCGACAACGCTTTTCAAGTCTCTGATGTGGTACACACGGATACAAGTACATAAGAGTCATATTTTTGCGCCGTTTATTCTTTATTTCGGTTGCAAGTGGCAACCCTCGTACATTATAGACAAATGACACTTTCACATTTGTTTTTTTTCTAGCATTTAGCGACCACTAAAACCACTAAAATAACGATCAGACTTTAGATCGCTGACACTGGTTTGCACAAAGTGTATCGCAGAGGCGTTGGGACACGCAAGGTCTCCTTCTGTGGCAATGACTCACCGGTTTATCCTCTCACAAGAGTTTGGTAAAAAGGGTGAAAATCAACGGAAGACAACACTTTTTGCACTGGTGCTGCTGTATGCACAGCGGTGCGTACGTTAGCAACAACAACAATTGTCACCCTCGTGGCCTGGTGGTAGTGCGTTAGACTACAGTCTGTGCGCTCGGGGGATCGAGCCCCGCCGAGGGGTATGTAGGCACTTAATGACAGAGAAAACTCGATGGGCTCCCTACTCAATGGCGTTCTGTACGCTTCTCTGGGTTAGCCCTGGCTAAAAACATCGCCTAAAAATCCCAACAAAACAACAACAACAACAACGATAAAGCTACATGCAGCAATATTTTGCAATTTCTGATGTTTCTGTTTTTGCACAAAATTTACAGAATTTCGCACATGGTGTGATTTTAGACTAAACTGAAGAGGACAATTGAAAAATAACTTCAACGTTTTTACGCTTTTCAGTAAGCTTTTAAACAACAAACGCGGCGCAAAAATATAACTCTTATGTACTTGTATCCGTGTGTACCACATCAGAGACTTGAAAAGCGTTGTCGAGCCAAGTCTTTCACTGCTTACACAAGGTCATATTCCTCCTTTTATATGCGTCTCCCGCATTTTTAGATAATAGTGTATATGATCAGCAACAACTATCCCGTTCAAAAAGCAATCTTTTAAACTTCTTAGTGAGTTGCATTTTACTGTCATGACCGTTAAAAGTATAATAATACAATCTTTGATCAGCAACACTCAAATGCTATTCCCGTTCAAAATATAAAAAAAATCATTCCCGTTTAAGGTGTCAAAAAACAATCTTTCGATGATGAGCGACAATTAACAGTTATTCCCGCTCAAAGCATCAAAAATCAATCTTTGCTATTCCTGTTCAAAAAAAATAAAATAAACATGTCGTTTGATCAGCAACAATCAGCTGATACCGGTTTACAATATTTAAAAAATTGAAAGCAATCTGGTTCAGTCAGCTGCATTTCGCTGTCATTTCTGTTCAGTATAACAAAAACAATCGTGTATATGATCAGCAACAACTATCCCGTTCAAAAAGCAATCTTTTAAACTTCTTAGTGAGTTGCATTTTACTGTCATGACCGTTAAAAGTATGATAAAACATTTTTTGATCAGCAATGCCCAACTGCTTCGTTCAAAATTCCCGTTCAAAATATTTAAAAAACCTCTTCTGATCAGAATCATTCAACTGTTACTCGTTAAAAAAAATGATCGATTGTATGTGGATCGTTCCACTGCTTCGCCGTCGATCATGGCCACATCTTTGTTGATCCTGCAATCTATATCTTGTGGAACTACAATCTATTTCTTGTTCAGAAACAATCAATTACTTCTTGTTAGCTATTGTAATTCGATTGAAGTTCTATCTTTTCCGTGTAAAGGAGGCGGAGTAATGTTGAATGATATGTGGAAAAGCCGCACAGCTGAAAAGATGTGTCGCACCCGAACGCACCCGAACGTAGTTCGAATACGATATAAAATAAAATTATTTAGTGAGGAAAGATTCTGATTAGCTTTTTCCCGAATTTTTTGCACGAATCTGCCGACAGAATACGGCAAGTTTCGGTGATTTCAAATTGCCGCACAGCCATGAAAAATTTTCTCTATCTTTGCGTGCAAACGCATATTGATTAATAAGAAATCTTTTTAATAAGAAAGATAATATTATCTTTCATTTTGGTCCCCGTTCTCTGTGCCTTTGCACACAGGGATAGGAAAAACGTTTCACAGAATCGCGGGAATTCAAAATTGGGTTACGGTAGCTGACGAAAGACGTCGGATGACGTCATGCGTCTGGTTCGGTGTCCGGCTTTTCCCCAACGCGTGAAACTTTTGTGCACGCGGTCTTCCTGTAACGATAATAGATGGCAAACAGCAGCAACAGCCAAATCAAAGTGGTCGATTGTTTTCATTGCATGAGAATGATGATGATCAGGACTTTGTACAGAACATAGAGAGTAAAAAATTCTCATGAATCTTGAAGTAAAAATGGAGTGCAGCTAGAGATGATGATATATATATGGCAAATTCAGAATAGCTTGGCGCCAATTCAAATCGACAAAAATTGACACGCTAAGACACACAGACACACGGTCTTCCTGTTTTAGTATTATAGACTAGCCAATTGTCCCGAACGTAAATGTGGCTTAATCAATGCCAAGCCTTTTTGGTGAAGTGGCATATTGACTTAGAAAGAAAAAACAGTAACGTTTACTGAATAATAACCCTGAAGAAAATTTACCTTGTGCTGCCGTGAAGTCGCCTACAATACGATATTTTTAATGTATTTAAATAAATAAAAAATGCGAAGTTTATGATTTTGCTGTTTTTACCCGTTTACTCTAACCGAAGGCAAGCCTTTTTGTAAGTGAAGTAAAATTGAATAAAAAATATAAAAACTAACGTTTTTTTCATTTACCCGTTTTAAAAAGCTAATGCTTTTTTACCCGTTAAACCTAAGCCAAGCCTTTTTGCAAAGTGAAAATGCGAAGTTTATGATTTTGCTATTTTTACCCGTTCACCCTAACCTAAGTCAAGCCTTTTTGTATGTGAAGTAAGATTGAATAAAAACATAAAAATTAACGATTTTTTTAATTACCCGTTTTAAAAAGCTAATGCTTGTTTTACCCGTTTACCATAACATAAGCCAAGCCTTTTTTGTAAAGTGAAAATGAATAGAAGAAACAAAAAAGTGACGTTTTTAAGTCTCGTTTTACAGTCATTCGTTCTTTTTACCCGTTTACCCTAACATAACCCAAGCCTTTTGCAAAGTGGAAATGACTGGTAAATACCATTGCGACCCAATTAAAAAAAGTACCATTGTGACCCAATTAAAAAAACTAACTTTTTTCAAAGACGGTTTTGTTACATCTTTCGCAGTCGCTCTTCAATTGAATAAAAAACATAAAAATTAACGATTTTTTAATTACCCGTTTTATAAAGCTAATGCTTCTTTTACCCGTTTACCTAAGCCAAGCCTTTTTGTAAAGTGAAAATGCGAAGTTTATGATTTTGCTATTTTTTACACGTTCACCCTAACCTAAGTCAATCCTTTTTGTAAGTTAAGTAAGATTGAAGAAAAAATGTAAAAATTAACGTTTTTTCATTAAAAAATACCCGTTTTAAAAAGCTAATGCTTCCTTTACCCGGTTACCTTAACATAAGCCAAGCCTTTTTTGTAAAGTAAAATTGAATAAAAATATAAAATAAATTTTTTTTTCAAGTACCCGTTCTAAAAAGCTAATGCTTGTTTTACCTGTTTACCCTAACATAAGCCAAGCCTTTTTGTAAAGTGAAAATGAATAGAAGAAACAAAAAGCGACGTTTTTGAATAAAAACATAAAAATTAACGATTTTTTAATTACCCGTTTTAAAAAGCTAATGCTTGTTTTACCCGTTTACCATAACATAAGCCAAGCCTTTTTTGTAAAGTGAAAATGAATAGAAGAAACAAAAAAGTGACGTTTTGAGTCTCGTTTTACAGTCATTCGTTCTTTTTACCCGTTTACCCTAACATAACCCAAGCCTTTTGCAAAGTGAAAATGACTGGTAAATACCATTGCGACCCAATTAAAAAAAGTACCATTGCGACCCAATTAAAAAAAACTAACTTTTTTCAAAGACGGTTTTGTTACATCTTTCGCAGTCGCTCTTCAATTGAATAAAAAACATAAAAATTAACGATTTTTTAATTACCCGTTTTATAAAGCTAATGCTTCTTTTACCCGTTTACCTAAGCCAAGCCTTTTTGTAAAGTGAAAATGCGAAGTTTATGATTTTGCTATTTTTTACACGTTCACCCTAACCTAAGTCAATCCTTTTTGTAAGTTAAGTAAGATTGAAGAAAAAATGTAAAAATTAACGTTTTTTCATTAAAAAATACCCGTTTTAAAAAGCTAATGCTTCCTTTACCCGGTTACCTTAACATAAGCCAAGCCTTTTTTGTAAAGTAAAATTGAATAAAAATATAAAATAAATTTTTTTTTCAAGTACCCGTTCTAAAAAGCTAATGCTTGTTTTACCTGTTTACCCTAACATAAGCCAAGCCTTTTTGTAAAGTGAAAATGAATAGAAGAAACAAAAAGCGACGTTTTAAGTCTCGTTTTACAGTCATTGGTTCTTCTTACCCGTTTACCCTAACATAACCCAAGCCTTTTGCAAAGTGAAAATGACTGGTAAATACCATTGCGACCCAATTAAAAAAACTAACTTTTTTCAAAGACGGTTTTAAAAAAAACTAACTTTTTTCAAAGACGGTTTTGTTACATCTTTCGCAGTCGCTCGTCAAGTTTTAGCAGCAACAATTGCCATGTGCCCATCGTGCGTTGCGTTGAAATTATCGCTCATAATCATGGAGTATCAATTTGAAAACCGTGGTATCATGATGACTTTCAACTGTGAAGAGAGGCGTTTTGTGTAAACAACTTCAAGTGATATTAAAAATAGATTGAGTTTTGAGATTGAGATTGATGTGAAACTTTCTTAAACAGCAAAAATACCAAAAATAGCAAAAAATGGGCGCCAATTCAAAAGTGTGACGGACAGACAGACAAATTGTAAATTTAGTA
>JASANC010001509.1:0-10989 GCA_030248135.1 Theristus sp. LFF4_11 | reverse complement strand
TGCGTGATGCGCTGTCCGCTCGCTGGCGCTCGCTCGCGCATCCGCATGATTATGTGATATCTTTTATTTGGTCCCTAGTCTCAATGCGCGCACAGATGGGTAAGCAGTCTCATGCACGACGCGGGAATTCAAAACTGGCAAAGGGATCCGAGTCCTCTAAATAAGACCGGGTCACCTGGGCTATTCTGAATGACCACATACAGATTGAAACTAGTTTCCTTTTATGTCCACAACCGCATTATTGAGTCGCAGGTCTTGTAGAAAAATAATATTACTCTATTTGGGGCTGCTGTTTTCAGCGCGCGGCGGATACAGGGCGCAAGAGTTCGGCAGCGACCACGAGTCTTCGGTCGCGAGCGGCACGCCGGCGGCGCCGCACAGCGCAAGTGAGAAAGCACGGCTCAACGCGTCCAAACTGCCGGTAGTGACGTCTTCCAACCTAAACCGCCCGTCGACGAACAGCAGGGAAGCAAAACCAGCCGTTGGCAGTCAGAACAGCGCAAACCATGAGACGTGGATCGACGGGCCGCGCGTCACCGGTGGCACGCCGGCGCAGTCGCCCATTCAGTATCACCAGTCGCCGTCGCACCACCGGCACAAGCGCAGCGCTAAGCCTTCGTTCATCGGCGCCATCAGCAGCGGCGTCCAGCCGACTTGGGTCGACGGACCGAATTCGTCGTTCGAGTATCCGAATAAAACACTCGATGCGGAGCAACAGTCAAAAGTTGCGACCACTCAGGGCAACGCCCACAACAACAACAACAACCACAACACCGTGCTCCAATTTACTGCTCGGCCAACGTCGACCAACGACGGTCTGAAGTGCTCCAAAATGACAACTGCTGCTTCGTTTATGAATGAAACGACGTTGGCGCAAGTCGGCGACAGTACGCAAGACGATAAAGAGTACAATGCAAAGCATGATCATAATTCGGGCACTTTGGACGCGGCGAAACGCGAACGAATCCAAAAGTGGGTGTACGCCGTGTCTGCGCTGCCGTCGCCCGGGATGCTGAGTGCTGCAGATGGAATGGAGTCGCCATCGGTCGTCGACGAACGACTGCTGACGCAATCGGGTAAAGGAGATTTGGATTTAATGGCTTTATGGCACGATGAGTTAGGTGCGTTCATGAAGCAGCATATGGTGACCGCGTAGCTATGTTTTACGCAGCTGCGCGTCACTAAATAGTACTTCATGAATGCGCCTTTAGTGTTACGCGTAAACGAGAATAAGATATTACCGGTATGTGTGATCGAACAAACAAACAGTCCATTGTTGTTTGCATTATGAGCAGATGCAATCACAACGAGCTCGCCAAATGAAACATCGTCGGTTACGAGTCCGCCAGCGCTGCCGGCGCCGAGTGGAGGCGTTTCAATGCAAACATCCAGCGAATCAACGTCCTCAAATCACCACCACAGTGATGATCACAACAAGAACAGCACTGAGCAAACAGCTTCAAACGCTATTGCCTCTCCAAAAGTGTCTCCAGACAATAAACTACGCGAAATGGGCGTCCAGGCAGAGCAATGCGAAATAGATAACGCACTGAAACAGATTGCCAAGGCGTTCAATGTTCATCGCGCCGCTGATGAGGTACTGGACAACAACAGCACGCCACTTAGTTTTTTTCAAATGGCTTTATATTTTCGCTCCTTCAGCTGAAAATGTGTTTAATTTCAACAACATTTTCAGTCGCAGTATCTGGCGGACACCGAACTGCACATGCTCGAGGACATCAGTGAGTGCGACGAAGAGAATCTCTCAATGTCGTTGCACAATAGCACCGGCACGCCGTCGCAGCAGAACAACCGTTCGATTTCGTCGAAAGAGCAGCCCGGTCTCGTAAGTCAGTCGTCGGCACAACACTCGTCGACCGCCTATAACAGCAGTCATCACCAGCAGCAGCAGATCCACTCGATGCAGTTGGACCTTGGCTCGTTGGCTGATTTGGATCAGTTCGCCGTTGCGCAAGATCGTTCCGCGGACTCGCACCCACTCCGTGAACTGAGCCGAGACAGACAAACGAACAGCAATCAACGATCGGACACGTTCAGGTTTGTGTTGTTGTTTTTTTGTGAAAACACACAGTCAAACTCTCCTAGTACATGTACGTATGTATATTTTTACGTTCATCAGTTTATTTGCAACAGTTTGAGAATGAACACTGATTGGGCATCGCAATCAACCTTTGTCTCAGGAGTTGCAAGGACTCAAAGATGAAACTTGAAAAACCCATGAAAAACCTTGCGATGCTGTCGAAATACTCGTTTTGTGTGTTTTGTTTTCAGCGCAGTCACCGACCACTTCGACGCGATCAGCGTCTCGGCAATGTCGGACGAACGAATGTCCGAGGATGGCGAGCTGGAGAACGACGGCGCTGACGAGGAGATGCTCGACGACGACGAACTCGAGCGCGCCATGGCGGCCAGCGTCAGTTCCGTACGATCGGTCGACATTCTCATAAAGATGCGCGAAGAGGCACGACTGCAGGCGCTCCGAGATGAGGCGCACAAACAGGAGGCGCACGAGCTGATGGCCAACTGTAGCAGCTGGACGACGTCGCTCGGGCGGCAACGCGAACGACAGCTGGCGCGAACGGACACGTCCGACGTGAAACAGCACAACGTTGGTGTCATCACAACGCCGAGCACGGAGAATGCGAGAAAGGCAACAACGAACAGCCGACCGGCGAATCGTTCACCCAAGAAGCCGCTGTCCTCGGTGCTGAAGGCGCCGCCTCAGTTGATGTGCTGCGCATCGTCGGCGATGGCGAGCTCGTCGAGTTCTGGCGGCTATGCGCCGAAAGAGTCGGCGAATGTAAAGTCAAATAACAATAGTAATCCAAAAACAAAGCCGCCGAAAGTGCCCACATTCAACATGACCACATTTCTTCGGTCACCCGATCACTCGCAAAAACAGACGCAAAACTCTCTCGCTAGCGCGACTGAGACGAAATTGACCCGGCCGACGATTCCCAGTTTACCGGCTGCGGTGCGAACCGAAATCACGTCCAAGCTAATTAAGGCGGCGGCGGCGTGCGGAAATCGAAACACTGGCAGTTCAGGCCACGCCAACATGACGGACAATGCAGTCGTCCGGAGGTCCTCCGTTGACACCGCCACACTGTCGACAAACAACGCCAGTCAGTGTCTTGCGATCGACAACAGAACAGCGTCGCTGCGTTGCACGGCTCAACCAGACATGTTGACTGTGTCATCCGACACGCGGAACAATAACAACACGGTCGAAAGCGGCCCAACGAAACTGCCGAAACACGGGTGGCGCCGGCGGAATTCGCACGACTCCGCGACTCACTCGGTGAACACAGCTGAGGCGTTCAACAGCGCAACAGCGTCGGTCAGTCGCTCAGCGCAGTCGACGCCGCGCAACACGGCCGGCTCGAAGTCGTCCGCTGCGCACGCGTCAGCGAAACTGGCGCTTTCGGCAGCGTCGTCGCCGCGCCACTCGCTCTCGAAATCAACGGCCGAGCAGCCATCGTTGTCGGCGCGCACACCGGCGACGAGCAGCTCGATCTTGCTGAAACCGCCGCCAGCCGCAAGCAGCAGCTCGACGCTGATCGGCTTCTTGAAGTCGCCGACGTCTTCGTTCAAGAAGACACCGAGCTCGACGAGCTCCGCGAAACGAGCGCAGGTCGAGAAGACGGCCGCCAGTCAACAGCGGTTCTTGTCGCCTGACAGTCAAACGGCGAGCGACCAACAGCAGACAATCGCGACGACGAACAAACGAGCGTCGAGCGGCTACGACTCCGGCCACGACAGTTCGCTCGCGATGGGCGCCAGCGCAAGCAGTCGTCTGCCGCCGACGTGCGCCCGCAACAACAACAACAACAACAACTCCAGTGCAACGTCGTCCAAGATGAGCGGCGGCAACGCGAAGAGCACGACGATTGCGACGATTCAGTCGCCGTACGCGAAGATGACCGAGCCGCGACGACGACGCCAAACGGCAGGCAGCAGCGGCCACGGCTCCGACTCCGGCACCGATCTGACCGATGGCGGAGTTGAACTGCGCGACGGCCAACCGTCGAACGCAACGGCGACGACGACGACGTCGCAGGGAACGAGCACGGCCGGACGGCAACATCACCGATTCGGCAGCTTCTTGAGCGCACGGCAGCCGCAGCCGCAGACGCACAGCAGCAGCGACAAGGCGCGCAATCGCGAGTCGTTTTCGGCTAGCTCCGGCTACGACAGCGCCGGCTACGTGTCGCGCGACGCCGACTTTGCCGATTTCGCCGCCGTCGACAGTCGAATCAGTGCGAACACCGGCGGTAATCATTCGTCGGCCGTCCATGCGAGAACTACGACAACTGCAGCGGCGGCAGGCGCGTCGTTCGTGCGCGCGACTGCGTGCTCGTTGAGGAATGTCTTTGGTTGGTCGAGCTTTCCAACGCTTTCTCCTTTGTTTTCGGTTTTGTTTTGCGGTTCTTGTTTCTATGTACATTTTGTCTGTTTTCTTTTGCAAACTGTGCAGTTGAAACGTTTTTTAGCGTCAAAGAGCGAACCGCAAACGCCGTCAACGGCCGCGGAGGCGTCCGGCTCCAGTGTTCGAATGCACGACTCACAGTTGGTCGACGATCGCGCGCATCACCGACGCCAGCAAAAAGTATTCCATTCTGATGTTTTTGTGTTTTTTCTAATGATTTCAAACGTCCAGGAAGCATGTTGTTTCCATTTTTACAGATGCATAAACCATGTTTCAGTGCGATTTGATCGAGCAACAGCAGGAGCGTGTGCTAAGCATCAAACGGCGTCAGCGGGCGCTCAAGAAGCAGCTGATCGAGGCAAAACAACGCCTCAGCATTCCGGACTCAAAATGGAGCTTTGAATGTCAGTTTCCACGCTAGATGGCCGCTTTTTCTTCCGGCACCCACAGCCGATCAGCACATCTTTTTGAAACAACATCACGCGAAACTTTTTTAGTGCATGTCGAAAAGTGCATGGAACTTGGCGAGCCCGGCCTACCAGATGCGTTGGAACAAGAAACGAGAATTCTTCAAAAGCGAGTGACTGCTTGTCAAAATCACGTGATGATGGTGACGACGTTCTTATGAGAGCAGCCTTGCCGCTTCGCATCGTCGGATTGCGTTGCATTTTAACCAGAAGAGAGTTGCGGCCAATCAGCGTGCCGAATATTTGAAATGTCTCAATAATGCACAGATACAGTGTATTGCAAACAACGGTTTTGCTCAGCATAACTCACGAAATTTGCCACTGACAAACTCTGAAACTGTTTTGTTGTCTGCCGTTTAGTTTTTTCTCATTTTTTGAACACGATGAGCATCACAGTCAGTGATTTTTTTCAATTTTTATTGTACGAGAAAAGTGCTAGATAGTCCTATAGCCTTCCTTGTGTCCTTCTGCCACTGTCGTGTACGTCCATTTTGTTTTTGTTGTGCATGTTTCTTCAATTCAGTCAAGATTGTGCACAGAGACAAATTGTCAATTGTCATTTTTGACGGTTTTCTGTATGAATAAACAAATTGAATAAATTAACATGTTCAGTCGCTTTTTTCAGTCAGATAAACAGAAGAAACGTTTTAAAAAAAATCAGTGTTGTTTCAAAAAAATGAACAGAACATCGTCATTACGTAACAACAGTGAGTTGCCACTTTCTGAAATGACTAAGTTTTGAAAGAAAACTTATTTCAGATGAACAAAGATTCCTTTTGGCACAAGCCACACTTTGAAGTGTTCGTGTCTACAACACTTCGTACACGTCAAAGTCGTCGCTGTTTATAGCAGCTAATGCCGATGCATCTGACGGGTCGTACGGATTGTAGTGCACACGACAGGTGCCTGAGAACGAATGACAAAACTTTTTTGATTGTCAAAACTTTGCAAAAACGACTGTACCTTTCTTCAGTCCTTGCTGCGCCCACGAGAACGAAACACAATGCGGAATGTGGAAACAATGTTCGTTACACTGAGGCCAGTTTTATAGTTACATTCTCTGCATTTCTCCAGTTTAAGTTTAGTTTTTTTAGCTCAGAAAGAGACCAGCCTTCATAAACCCATGTTTTTGAAAGGTCTGGGAGGGTCAAATATTAGAAAGAATATTTTTGCCAAAATTTCGAGAAGGGGTGTTTCTCCAGAGGGGGGGGGGGGGGGGGTGGTGTCGATTCGGTTTGAGGGAATCCCGGATGTTTATTTGCTTTTTTTATTTTGGATAATTCGTCCGTATATTCTAGAAACGAACTTTTGCAAAATATTGGTTTTATAAAACTGGCTCCTGCAGTCGGTCGCCGAGGATGACCTCTTCAATGACGTCGCCCACACCTTCCAAGTTCTTGTGCTGCTTCGACAACAATGGGCCACCTGTAATAACAAAGTTTTCCCTTTCACAAAAGCAAAATAAGAACAATGCGGCCGAATCACCAAACGGAAGTCCTCTACACTCTTGAAATCCAGTCATCGATACATCTTTTTAAAGTTCATGAATGGGACTGTTTTGTTTCAGTTTTCTTACAACCAGCCCAACATTGTACTATTTGGCCTGTTGGTTTCTTCACAGCATCACATGTATAGCCCATCTATCTGCATATTCAAACGTGTCGTGCCGAAATCACGTGATGCGTGTTCACTGTAACTTTGGCATGCTCAGATACCGAACTTTCTGCCCGATGGTTTTAGCTAGGTGAACGAGTGACCCAAACTAATGTTCTGATGTCTGTGCATGACACATGGGCGCGTTTTAAAAACAAATGACGTCATATCGGTCTTACACGTTCTTACAAATCAACAATAGCTCTTATTTCTCGCTGGTCAAGCAAGCACCTGGGTTAATTCTGAACCAAGTTCTGTGGTCAGTTTGTTGAAAAAGAGCAGTGTCTGGAAAGTGGAGGAGTTTTACTCCAGGGTGTTCCAAAAGTTCGAGTTGGACAATCGTCAAGTGGAGACTTTCCTGTACAGATAGTCCGGTGTAGAATTTGCCAGAAATTACAATCCAATGTGAACCCAGTGTCAGAAATAGGCTTTGGGTTTATCCATTCAACCAGAGTTTGTTTTGGAGTAAATTCTCAGACACTACTCACTTTTATGAAGCCGACCGCTGGGCTTTTTCGAAAAAGTTTTCGAAAGTGAAAGATTAGCAAAACCCACTAACGATACTGGCAGAAGCGCTGAAGTAAATCGCCTTTATTTTGATTGGCGAATTCAAAAAAGTTCCATTCAATGAGATTCATGTGGTAATAGCCGGTCATATAATGCGGATACGTGCCCCAGGTCCACCAGTTCAGCCAGTTGTTGTGGCCGTGTTGTCCCGGCAGAACGTAGCTGGCATTCCAGCGTTTCACGCTCGGGTCGAGAAAGTTCTTGCTGAACACCCAGTCATCGTAGACCGTGGCACCCAGCGACGGTGCGTTCAACTGATACATGCCACTTTGCTGGAAAGTCATGTTCGCTACAAGGCATACTGAGAAAATGTTGCATCCTTACAGTCGAACTCCAAATTGAGGCAGATTTTAACAGTGCCATTTTCAAATTTGCTTACTAATGACATATAAGGCGACAGATCAATCGATGCCAACAAACGATCAGCCTGCTGCTTGCTGGCCGGAAAGAACGCCTCGAAACCTGTCAATTCAATTTAGTTCGGTTTTATTTCGCAGCGAAACGCATGGACCAAACGTACAAAAAATACAAAATTATAGACCAACTGCAGTGTAGTTGGGCAGATTGCCTAAAACCTTCGGCAGCTGCTCACCGTGGTCTACGCCCGTGTATCCGTCGACCAAATGCCGACAGCCCACTGATGGGCCCGTATATCGATCGTATTGCGTGGCGTTCGTTTGGCCTTCGAGCGCATAACACGACCCACGGTAGTATACCGAATGCACGCTCAGTTGCGAGCAAGCCAACTTGAATGCTGTATCGTGCGAAAAACGAAACGAACTGCATTCAATGGATACTGGATGTGAGGATAATGTTACACAGTACAGTCGAACGCGAAATTATGGGAAATCAGCTGATTGGTTGGGATTACGGTATGCATGCTTTCTGTGCAAACCAAACTCCGCCTCCACAGAAATTTCTGCACAGAAAGCATGCATACCGTAATTCCAACCAATCAGCTGATTTCCCATAATTTAGAGTTCGACTGTAACAATCCAAACAGATTACGCGCGTCAGACAAGACTCCAGATAAGGACTTTCGGGCTGTGTGTGTACCCAGTGTGCTCGATTGGACGCTGTTTCCTTGTACACTTTTGATGCTTTAAGGCGCCGAATAAAACAGAACAGAACAGGACATTTCATTTACAGTGATTTTTCCAAAGAACAATCTGTCAAAAATCTCATCGAAATAAACTTACCATCTAATCTGTTGGAGTAAACCGTCTTCGCAATCAAGGTGACTGTTATGAGCGCTATAAAAAACTGTTTTGGCATCATCCGATACAGTGGCAGGGCGACGTTTAGCAAATGCCACATGTAGCATGCCATGCCGCACTTTACAAAACACCGTGTTTTCATCACATTGCTGCTTTCGCGAACTGCGAACTGAAACGATATCAAAATTTTACCGAGGATAAAACTGGGAAAACACAAATCGACCAGGCGGCAGCTACACCGTACTGGATTCAAAGCAAAATACAAATACACAGCAACCACGATAAATAGAATCATGCTCGTTTGACAAATCAAGCGAATTTCCAAATCTGTAGAAAATGCGCCGCGTTGTAACAATGACTTTGAACACAAATACAATGAACAATCTGCAAGTTACAGTATGGCCGAATAAATGAGGCAGTCCCTCAAGGCGGGATCAGCCGCAGACTAGGAGTTGTCTTTTTTCAAAAAAGGCAACATAATTCCCAATCATGTGATCAAGGGATAAAGATTGAACAGAATAGCGCGGATAATCCATTAGTTTAAAAAAAACGCGTCAAATTTGGCACACAATTCAGTTTCTGAACGTCTTTTTTCTTTCATTCAAAATTCGCGCGCTCCTTGCACCCTGAAAAAAGCTGCCATGTTTAACCGACCATACCGTACTGCAGTCGAAATTATGAAAACAAGCTCTTTCAGTGATTTCAATAACAATGAATCAATTTTGGTGAAACAGTGAACACGATTGTCACTGATTTTTGGTTTCTGGGCAACAATATGGTTTGCCATTTGCTTTGTGATTGCACACTGCACAATTTGAAGCAAAAAACAGGTGTAGACCAGGCGAATAAATCATGATTTTAATCATGCTTAAAAGCACGGTTTGCGGTGGTCACGGCATAAAATACATGGTGTTTCAGAAGTAGATCATAGGTGTTTGACGCGAGATTGCTGAGATTGTATTGAACCATTTCTAACGAAATTTTAGACAGTTGTTAGAAAAACCTAACTCAGATTTGTACAAAATTTCAGACCAATTCATTTATTCGAACACACGAATGACAGACCAAAACACAAAAAAACTAAAAAATGGACCAGAAAATACCAGATCACACGATACCTCCGGACAACAAAGGACAACACTCAATGCAAACATTCAAAAGAACACTTCAAAATGTGTGTGGCGATTACAGCGAACATCAGCAACAACGACAACAGTCAACTCAATCAAATTTCTCAAAGTGTCCACCTCAAAGTGAGCCTCAATGCATCGCATGCACCGATCCATCACGTCCAAAATTGCCTTCTCGCGCATGTACGCTAGCATCGATGCGATCGATGAATTGTTTTAGCTGGGCGATCGATGGTCACCGGTTTTCTCGAGTGCACTTGCTCCTTGACCCAACCCCAAACGAACAAATCCAATGGACTCAAATCTGCTGGTGCCCAACCAGAACCCCCAGTTGCGTGCTGAAATCAATGTTTTTGTGTTTTGCTTTGTCATTCGTATGCACGTGAATGCATTTCTCTGAAATTTTGCACAAATCTAAGTTAAACTTCTAAAAATCTAAGTTGCCTTTCTAAACAACTGTCTAAAATTTCAATGAATATGGTTGAACACAACTCGAGAAATAACGCGTCAACACCTACCCACACTACTTCTGAAACACCCTGTAATGAGCCACTTTCATTATTACTTTTGAGTTGCAAAAACAATTGAATTCCATCCAGTGCGCCATGTTGGAGCAAGAAAATGTCTAAGTCGCTGATTCTTTTGTTTTAACTTTAGAATACAAGACTTTAAAACTTGACTACATTCTAATATTGAAAAATGGACATACCGTAGCACTTTACGTTTACCTATGCCATCAACACGACGATTTGCTTGTCGGCATAATTAAAAAAACATACGATAAAAAAACTTTTACATTGTGCGTTATTGGCATCATTCAATGTGCAAAACAATAATCAAAAATTGTGAGCAATAACGACAATAAGCAGAGCAAAAGCCTCCGAACAATGAAAGTTTTACAGCGGTACCTGAAGCGTTGCAGTTTTTATGCGGGGAAAACTTGTACTTGTTACCGTATGCCGGGAAAACATTCGGTATTCTTGACTGATGACCTTCTTTCGAACATGTCGGACCGAATTTAATCCAAAAATTTCGAAGTACAGTTGAGTACTCCAAGCCAATCCTTTTTTTGTGATATGATGGCACATCCGATCAGGATCTTTTTTGGGACCCGAGACTCAATACGCGCGTAGATTGCTTAGCAGTTTTATCCGTTATGCAGGAATTCAAAATGCTCCGATACGGGAATTTAAATATTATCTAAAAATGCGGGAGACGCATATAAAAGGAGGAATATGGCCTTGTGTAAGCAGTGAAAGACTTGGCTCGACAAACTTTTCAAGTCTCTGATGTGGTACACACGGATACAAGTACATAAGAGTCATATTTTTGCGCCGCGTTTGTTGTTTACAAGCTTGTTGAAAAGCGTAAAAATTTTGAAGTTATCTAGATATTTTTCAATTGTCCTCTTCAGTTTAGTCTAAAATCACATCATGTGCGAAATTCTGTACAGCATGGCCGAATAAATGAGGCAGTCCATCAAGGCGGGATTAGTCGCTGACTAG
>JASANC010001508.1:0-17636 GCA_030248135.1 Theristus sp. LFF4_11 | reverse complement strand
TGACGCCAAGAAAAATGCAACCGAAGGTTCACGGTATCCAGATGGGATGGGATTAAATAATAATAAACAGTTTACTACAGCAACATGGGAGGACACTGACTGGAGAAAAAAACGCTTATCAATGAGTGAAAAGTTGCGGTGTCAGTTTCCATATTTGCAACACCAACCATCACTACCTGTCAATAGTGTGGTTGTGTACCAACCGCAATAGTATTGTACTTGTAAAAATATAGCGCATCATTTTACCAATGAAAAAGTTTTATCCAAAAAGAAAGAACAAAAATTATGACGCTCACGATTAAAAATTTACTCCGCCAGGCAGCAAAACTCGATGACACACCAAACAATGAAGAAAAAAACCGTCCTATAAATAAATACAATCAATTCGCTCTGATCGTTTCTCGTGTTGTGTGTGTTTTGTATGCGCGCCCGGGCCCCGGTACGCGGCGGGGCGGATGAAAAAAAGCACGTCCTAATCATAATAACAACAATAATACAAACGCACACACACACAAACACACAGAGCGCGTGCAAAGCAACACAATACTCAAAACGTCAAAAACTGAAACATATTTCGAATGCAATGCACGGAAGACGCAGCCGACGACGACGACAACGACGACGTCGACAGCGACGACACCGACAAGTCGGGACGGGGCACGGGCGCAAAAGCAGCAATGAAAGATGATGAAGAAAAACGATCGTGTGTCTCCAAACTAACCTGCGTCCGGGGAGTGTGTGTGTGTAACAACCGTATAGTGTATGGTGTGGCGATGGTGTGTGTGTACAATCAACAATATTTGCGTAAACGTAGACAAAACGCTCCAGTGAACACACACACACACACACAGCGGCGGCGGCGGGCAATAATGCACCGATCAACACAACAAGACACCAGAGTGCACGCACACGCGAGACAGCAAAGAAAACTAAGGCAAAGAATAATAGAGGTGTACACGTACACACATAACACAACACCGCCACACACCGCAATACACACACGATGGTGATGGGGGTCCTTGTTGTCGTGCTATAGGGTGGAAATAAAAATTATGCGCACAAATACACACACACACACACACATACACGACAGAGACAGCCGGCGACGCGACACACACACACAAGTCGCACAAGAAACAACACAACAACAAAACAACAACTCAATGGCAAAAGGAACGACACATCACATATTGCTGTTGCTTTCGCTCAGTAAAGCGTTTAGTGGTTTCTGTGAGAAGCTGGCTAGTCAAACACACACACACACAGACAAGCACAACTGCACGCAGACACAAACACACGCACAAACAAACCCAAACGTATGTGGCATATCCGGCCACCACACACCATTTGCAGAACGCACCAATTCAGTTTTTTGCCAACTTGTTTGCGCTGGGTTAGGCACGACGATGAGGTAAAACTGGGCCGTTGCGGGCCGCGCAGGTAGGAGCAGGCGCATTAAATGATAAGACGGCTGGGTGATGTGTAGTTGGCACAATATAAATAATTACTGCGGTGCGTGGGGACACTGATACTTCAGTCTAATATGGTGTAATAGTTTGAAATATAAAGCAAACACACAACGAAAATACCAGTTGCACGCCTTTAGACAACCGATGTCAAATGAAACTATCGAGGAGTGCATCTGTCCTTCCTACCTGAACGAAATTGAAAAAAAAACCCGACTCACGTTGGAAGCACGCCGAACTGACTTTGCTGTGCGGCAGCTTGCTTGACAACAAAATATGAATGAACGCGTAATTTGAACTTCGGTGTGTAGTGAAGTGGATTTCGTTTCATGAATGTTGAGGCGACCAAACACGTTTCAACATGAATGCGGGCGTTCAATAAAACAGAACAAACAACACCGTTCAAAAAACATTAGCGAGTGCATGAAAACCACGCCCACCACGTCTGCAATGGTCCATTACCTATGGATCATAGAGACTTTCAGAAATGAAAAAAAACAGTTTTCGTCAGTCGAAAACAAACACACCGACGTTCATTAGCTGAACTGCCGAACACAACATATCCAGACAAACACAGACAGCACATGACAGCTTCCGAAAGCTGGGCGGACAGACGGAACGAAAAAAAAACAAGTCTGGCCGGGCCGGGCGATATTGACGAGTGACGAGGAGGAGATGAGAAGCACGCAGCACACACAGCAAGCCACAGTAACAAACAACAGATTATACACAATCTTGCTTTGTTCCGCTATTTCCAGATTTTATCGAAGCTTTCTTTGAAAACGCAGGGCATGGTGACATTTCACGCGCAGCACACTGAATAAGAGAGATAGAGACGAAATAGCCGTGTGCCGTTCCTGTGTGCTTTATAACTTTGCACGTCTGCTAGTCGCAGTTTATACGCGTCGGCCTCACAAATACAGTCGAACTCTGAATTATGGGGAATCAGCTGATTGGTTGGCGATCACGTGATGCATGCTTTCTGTGCAGAACTTGTTGTGGAGGCGGAGTTTGGTTTGGACACGTGATCACAGATCACCAACCAATCAGCTGATTCCCTCTACTTTAAAGTTCGACGTAGAACAGGGGAGCTGGCTGGAGATTTTTAATGGACGAAATATATATACTCAATCGTGTTAGTGACACCACTGGACACTTTGTTCTCAGTGTTCTCAGAGGTAAAACAGGTCTGAAATGCACTATCTCCACAATGCAAAAGCAACACAGTCACCACGGTTGGAGAGGCGAACGGCAACAACAACAATCGACAAGGCCCTGCCTGGACACATTATTGCTTGCCAAGTAAGAACACGACCGGTTGTAAAACACACACACACACACACATTGGTGGACAGCGCTAATGTGGTACAAATGTACAAAACTTTAGAAGCACAGAGACAACGATGTCCACACCGCACTCACGCGTTCTCCATTCATACGACTCCCTGACTGTCAAGGAAGATACCGGCCCGACAAAACGCAGGTTACCGAAGTTTCCCAGTTCTTTTTCTTCTTCTTTACACCTTGATAATCTTCCGTCCGAGAATCAACCGAACCTGAAGAACGTGTCGAGACCGAGGTACAAACCATACACTTCTTGATTATATACGCTTATATACAGACAATCGATTATGTCGTGACGTGTGCAAACACGTGCGCCTTATAAAAATGGTGACCACTCTGTGCGTCACGTTAAGCGAATATATGCATATACACACACACAAACACACAGAGACAGCATAAACCACCACAACTATTGAAAAGCACAACTTTTATCGCGACGGCCGCTGTACACAGTTTCACTGCGACGACGACACGACTTCATAACAGATACAGGGCGAAAATATAGCTGGACAAACGCGCTTTTAGTGGTCACCACCACCACCAGAACAGTGTGCGAGCGGTGTTTATTTGTTTATTTGTGCAGCCGTCGCGGTGTCCCCTCGCTGTCTATTCTGCTTTCGGTGTTTCTCCACTACTACGGCTGTTAAGGAGTGAACGTTTTAATGTTGTTCCGTTTTTCACAGCAGCACTGGGTGACGGAAAATACAGGGAATATCAACAGCCTAAAATGTGACCGTCGAATGGTTGCAAAGCGGCTCAGTATCGCTATTAGTGTCATGAAACCTTCATGGTGTTATCTGCAGACGCGAATACTGCTTAGTGAAAAGAACCTGGTCTTTAAGCATAACGAAATGTCACTGGAGAACGGTAAATGTCGCTGAACTGTTTTTTAAAACCCGAGAAAACGAAATAAAAGCAGAATAATCGGTTTGTCGACGAAGAAAATGTTGCAATCATAAACGACCAAGCCGAATGGATAAAGGTGACGGAGATGACAGTAAAACGGCAGAGAAAAAACACCCAATTTCAAACTGCCATTCACAAATAAACGAACCATTCACAAAACCAGATTTATGAACGAACAACAAAAAAATGCAGCGCACACACATCTGGATCTGACGCTCTCCGATGAACAAAGTGGACGTTGCGCGGCGCGTGGGCGTTTTTTCTGGAAACAGCAAGAGCGTTCGTGTGCGTGCGTGTGCGAGCGGGCGTCAATGATATAAATGGGCGGGCAAAGGGGCTGTGTGTGTGTGCGCTGCTGATGCTGGCGGCACCACTGTTGTTGTTGTTGTTGTGCTTCTGCTGTGCTTGCCTGTTTATGGCGCTCCGCGTGCTGCAGCAATTTAGCCGCACGCACATAGTGAGTGAGAGGCATGTGCGGCAATGAGAATGAAAGTAACGCCACATAGAGCGCCGACAGTGGTGACTGTGACTGACATGCACACGCAAAAGAGAGCAATCGCGTAAGCAAGCAGACAAGTCGCAGCAGACGCGAACGTACGTGCATACGTGTATGGCAACACACACAACAACAACAGCACACGCAATATAATCAGCGGCAGAAAGCATCATGCCGTGGCGAATGGATGGGGGCTGGAGAAACAGTAGCACACGGGGGGGGGGAGAAACAGAGAAACGCATTCACGTACGCTTGTGTGTGCGCGGCAAGCAAGCACGCGTGAGGCGGCGGCACACGGCAAAAGCAACAAGCAGCATTGCAAAGCACAAACGGATAAAAACGGCCCACGCACAACAACACCAGTCATCATGCTCATGCAGCAATACCACACCAGTAGACTGTACAGAGCCGCTCATAGAAATATCATTCGTGCGTTTTGCTGC
Organism: Theristus sp. LFF4_11; assembly: GCA_030248135.1. NCBI lineage: Eukaryota > Metazoa > Nematoda > Chromadorea > Monhysterida > Xyalidae > Theristus > Theristus sp. LFF4_11. Next base: position 12,981 of record JASANC010001508.1, on the reverse strand, counting down.
CGCTGCCACTGGTGGTAATGTGTCGCCCGGTGATTGCTCGTTAGAGCACACGTGTGTTATTTCGTTTCAGGAAGATCCGAGGCAGAAACGTTTCAAGCTCTGAGGAAAAACCGCACCACCGAACTAAACGCCAGCACACGGCGAAGCGTCTACCGTAATCTAATTTTGAATTTCGTGAAACATTTTCCTATCGCCGTGTGCAAGCGCATTGAGTCTAGGATTTTTTATTTGGTTAGATTTAAAAAAGATAACAGTAACGTGCGGTGTAGCGTGCGTGGTGTGTATGGTGTGATGCACTTTGGCGTGGTGTAGTGTAGTGTGAGTGAGTGGTGTAGTCTGAGTGGTTTGGTGTGTGTGGTGTGGTGTAGTGTAGTGTGTGTGGTTTGGTGTGAGTGGTGAATGTGGCGTGTGGCATGGTGTAGCACGTGTGTGGTGTGCGTGTGGTGTCGTGTCGTGTAGTTTGGTGAAGTGTAGTGTGGTGTAGTGAGTGTCCGTGTATGACCTATTTTTTCAAACGTGTCCTACAGAAATGACGTCATGTGCCGTCAAACATGCGCTTGCCGTTCACAGCAAACCAGAATTTCCGTTTAGCCGGTTTCTTCTCGTAAACAAATGGTGAATGTCGAATCGGTCACACCAAACTGACATTTTTAGTGCCTGTACTTTGACAAACGGGCGTTTTTAAAGCAAATGACGTCATTTTAGTCTGGACACGTTTGAATAAATCCACAATACAATATCGTGCCGAGGCTGGTCAGACCAAACAGGCAAGTGAGCTGCTGCTCCAGTGACCATTCCGACGATATATGTAGCTCTCAGCGAACGAACACAGTGTTCCTACGATATCGATGTGTATACAGCAACTGTGGTCGTTCTCTCATCATCAAAATGCTTTGCTGCTTTGCTCTTCTCTCTGCTGCTTGCTAAAATAGTGAATTCTGCTTACAGTGAGAAGCATGTGCACACACATGGACATACAGTAGATTGGAAAAGAGAATGCCAAGAACACAATGCGATGGACACTTGTACAATGGAACACAGAAGCGATGTTAGTAGCATGTTTGTGGTGGGAGAGTTCGCATGGCCACGCCCACTCGATCCAGCTGTGAGAGCATACATTGCTCCGTTCCATTCTTTCATCGCATTCATTCACTTTTTTCCCGATCGTCTCATGTGTAGGACACACGACATGTAGGACACGTGTTCAAGCACACCACTGTGCACTAGCATACCAGCTGAATGCGTTGCGCGCGCCACCCACAAAACAAATCAAGTCACCGAAATCACCCAACCACAAACTCATTGACAAAAGTTTTCCCAATTTCCATAATCCATCCACCAACACCGTCATAAAAACTCGTCCCGTGACATACATAATACTACGAGGCAAAAGCTGACACAGAGGTAGACAGTGTGCGCTCACAGGCAAGTGAACCAAAGCCGAAAAGGCATCTGCATGAATCAGTGAATCAAGAGGCAAGAACGCACGCGCTGGATAATAAGCCGATGTGTCTGCCCACGAAAACACTCAGAATGAGATGATAAGATAGTTTCGCGCGGTGAGATATAATAAATGCATGTTATTAAGTCAGTGTGGCGAACGATATTGCTGGAGAAAGACATTACTTGATCATTTGTCGGATTATATAAGTGTACAACGGCAGAAGAAACTTTGAAGCGGAGGCGGTTCAAGGATGAATGAACAAAAAACAAAAAAATTATTTCCCCCCCCCCGAAAAGGGCTTCCCCTTCCTTTGGTTTCCGGAACCGGCGCGCGTATAATTAAAATAAAAAATAAAATAAATGAATGAAAAAACTTCACATTGGCGGGCGGTCAAACAAGAACAGGTAAACACGGTCAAACAGAATACGGTAAAATACGGTCCACACAAATTCAGTAAAACCCGGTAAAACACGGTCAAACCAGACCCAGAAAATGTGGTCAAAAGAGACGCGGTAAAGTAAAACCTAGTCAAGCCAAACCCAGTAAAACGGTAAAACACGGTCAAGCCAGGCCCAGTAAAATGCGGTCCAATGAGATACGGTAAACGCGGTCAACTCAGACCCAGCAGAATGCGATCAAATAAGACGCGATGAAACCCAGTTAAGCCAGAGCCAGACCTAATAAAATGCGGTCAAACACGAGCCGGTCAAAGTTAAGCCCGCTTAAACCAAACCCAGTAAATTGCGGTGTCAAACCAAACCCTCCATTCATACTTCATATCGGTATGCCACTAAAAGCAAACGCTTGGAAACACCAAGCAGGTTTGCATTGATCGGGTCTAGTTTCACGTTAACGCCGTTTCCTTCACAGGACGTGGAGCGAAATCAATTTCAGTCGTCTTGTGTGCAACATCTATGAAATCGTTGAAAAAGAAAATTTAAACAACGACGAGATGATAGTGAAACGGAAAGGAAAACTACACGAAACCAGCAGGGTGCATTGGTCAATCGCGGCAGCTCACAGGTGGCATTTGCTTTTGTTGCCAGATGTAAATTGCGATTAGTAAACAAAACTGAAGCGAGTGAAGTGAACGGAATTCTATTACGATGTGAATGCAATTTACACCAGAAAAGAACAAGCGAAATTGGGTCGGTCACAAGAAACAATTTCTGCAAAAAAACACACCTTGAAACTTCAGCAACACACACCACAATAAACAAACAAACAAACCACAAGTTCGACGTGTTTTCCAAACGAAAACAGACGCGTTTCAAAGACAAGAAAAAAAAACGCCAAACCGCTGCAAGCAAACGCGATAGCGGCATGTGTCAGTCGTTCATCGCGGAAAACCGTGGGCGTGTGTGCGTGGACAACAATTACTGAGTCGTGTGACAAAACAAAAACGCTCATTACACACAAAACAAGAGGACCGGGCGACTGAGCTGAGCGGTTCAAGGCAGAGGAACGGTGCATGAATGAACTGGTGCGGAGAACTCAGACAAAACAAACGCACTCATATAACAAACAGGCCGGATGGAAAGAGTGGGAGAGAGAGAAAGCGAACGGAGCAGAGCGAAGAAGCGCAGCGGCATGTGTGGCTGAGGCCGCGCCGCCAGCTAATAATAATACACCATCAGCGCCACGCGCCGCCGCCGATTTGTTGCAACGTGCAAGGTTCCGGTGTTGAAAAACAATACAAACTCACGCAGTTTGCGTTTGACTCTTTTGTTTCAACTTTTAGTTTTTGAAACTTTCCAGTGAAAACGCTGGCCAAAAACAAACAAACACAAACCCGAGTTGGCAGCATGAATGAAAAACTGCAAAAAATGCGGAACGTTAAAAACTGCGAACCATTCAACAATCGTGCGTGTGTGTCCGCGACAGTTATCGCGTTGCAACCAATCGAGCACACGTCGAGCGTGAAGCGTCCAATGGTGAGTGATATTGCCATGCGATGCGCGTGTGTGCGCGCGCGACGACGCCGCAAAATGAGAGCGCTCCAAACCAACCACGCAAACAACAACAACAGCACACACGCCGCATGAATGAGCCACCGCACGGCGCAAAACGGCTTTTATATTGTAAAAATTCACCAGTGCTCAATGGCGCAATTGCACTGTGAACGCGGTTCAGTGAGCGGCTGCATGGGAGGGAGCCTTGCTTGCCCCCTCTGTTCACCGCAACAGCGCCGTGCTCAATGCCGCTCGTGCTCGGTGGGAACGGCAAAGCCGCAACAAAAACGAACACGCCAGAGAACCGTGCACGGTGCACCACACACCTGCGCTCTGAGCACACGTAATTTTCATGATTATTCGATTTTCATATTCATTCTTGCTGCCACCGACGCGCGGCGAACCGTACTACAGGAGCGTGTGGTTATTCTTCGTTCTTTTGCAAGATTGAATCAAGCACGTTCTGTGCGCTCACACGCCCACGCGCATGCTCAGCGGCGGATAAACTAAATTCCGTCTCTCCCATCATAATTGCTATGCGTGATGCCCGTGTTCCACATGCAGTAAAGCACACAGATGAATGAATTAACGATGAATGGATCGCGCTGCGCACAGAAAACTTCCCATCATCCGTTTGCTCGTTGCTGACAACTTTTTGTGTATCTCTCGGTCGAACGGCCAAAGCAAAAACCAACTGTGCAGGATGGACTGGATGGTGATTTCAGAAAAAAACCGACAATAATAACATCGCAAAAGAACAAAAGAACCCCGCAAAGTTATATGGGCCTCCGCCTGTCGCACTTTTGTACGACAATCGTTAATTTTGCTTGATTTTTTGTGGCGGAACTTTCCAGATTTTGTTTTGTTGTTTAGCCCTTTTCCAAACCGTTATCATGTCTCTTCTTGTGTTTTAACCCTCAAAACGTCACTAATTGATCCCCTGCTTAAGTAGGGTTCGCAAAAAGTGAAAATCCCGATTTTTTTAAATTAAAATTTTTAAATTTATTAAAAAAAATTCAAAAGGCCGGAGGATAGGTGCATTCAAACCGCGCTGACGCGCTGAGTTCGAATATTGCACTTTCAGAACCAAATAAGGCTGTTTGGTCCTTAAAATTGACAAAAACTTTCGTGAAAGATCGCGTCTGTAGCGCAGGTGCTTTCGCCTACCGTTCTGTAGGTGGAATGTTCGAACCTCGCTGCGGACAAGACACACAATAGAGAAACTAAAGTGACCAACAAGATCTAATTTACCCTCCAGAGCCGAGGGTAAATTGGGCTCGGGGCAGTATTGCCCGTTTCCGCCGAGTTTGGTACCTTAGGGTTTCCGGAACTGGCGCGCAAACAAATTGAAAAAAAAACTAGCCTTTGACGTCATTTGTGATTTATCATTTGCAGCATGTGGATCCAAACCAGTACCGAAGGCGAAAGCAAATTTTCGAGGGGGGGGGGTGTCGTCACGTGGGGGGGGGTGCCGAAAATTTTTCAGTGGGGGGTGTCAGTAGAGATGTAAGGGTCAAAAAATTTTTTTTTTAAATTTAAAAAAAAAATAAAAAAAATGAGCATTTTTTATTATTTTTTTTATTAAAAATTTTTGAAATTTTTTCTTTAATGTGCCCTGAAAATGCCGTTTTTGGCATAATTTTTCGAAAGTTCAACAAAAATTTTCTTCGACTTTACCTTGTCACTTAGTCTTCAACGCTGCAGGTGGTATTCTGGATTGATTTATCGACTGTTTTCAGCCTTGGTGAGTGATGATCGACTCGCGCATTGAAGTACTTGAGCGTCGCAAAGGCTAGTTCAACAAATTCCGATGCCGCTAAGGTGAGATAGAAGCAGAGAACTCACATTTACGCATCGTTTTTCAGGATCTCGAAAGGTCGAAATTGCACTGTCTGCCACTGCAAGCGTAACTTCGTTGGTTGCTCGTTGCTGTTTCGCCTCGTGTCGTCAGCATGATCACACCGGTTTGTTGTTGAACTTGTTTCCGTGTTATTTGAGGTGAATTGAGAGGCAAAACACGAGACGTGATGTCGTCGGTGGGAAAATGGGGTCGCCGAAACCGAGTCTGAAATTTTCACCCTCCTCCCATATGAGTGGGGGTCATATGGTAAGTCGGTGGCTCCTCAGATGGTGATATTCGGACTCCCTGAAAATTTCTGAACAACTTCCATTTAAAAAAAATTAAAAAAAAAATTTAAAAAAAAAGAAAAAAAATGGAAAATTTTTTTTTCTTGACATCTCTAGGTGTCAGTCATGGTACAGTGACACCCCCAGGCGTGGGCCATGGGGGGGGGTGCACTATTGTAGAAAAATTTCTGGGGGGTGCACACCCCCCACCCCACCCATGAGATTTTTTCGCTTAAATTTGGAAGGAAAAACGCTAAATTTTGCTGCAAAATCTTTGAAATTACAATAAAGAATGTCAAGTTATCATATATTTAGCTTATATTATGGACTTTAAAGACAAAAAATCATGATTTTTGAGCAAAAATTCATGATTTTTGGGTGGTTCGAGAAAATTTTTGGGGGGTGTCACTGTTACTTAGGTCCATGTAGGGGGGGGGGGGGTGGGGTGGGTGGGGTGTCTAGCAAATTTCGAGGGGGGGGGGTGTGGATGGCTTGCGGACAAAAGACCGCACGTGCCAAAAGACCGCACATTTGAGATTTTTTTGTGACCAAAAGACCGCAGATCCTATCAAACCAAAATACCGCACGTGCCAAAAGACCGCACCAAAATCATTCACTGCGTACGTGATTATGATATGTTTTTTGTGTTTATTTTGTCTTCCTATCCTTTTTTATTCTACAATAATCATTGACTGAGTTGTCGATCCTTGAAATCGGTTGAGCACAGCGCCGGCAGAGTCGCGTTGCGTGTCAGATCGGCGCACAAGACACATGTCGTGAGCACAAAAAGGGAACACATAACGTCGTCCAGATCACGATTTCCTGAGCCGATTTCGACGATCGACGGCTCAATCATCTCAGCAGAACATCCGGAACACGTTGATATGTAGTTTGTGGTTGGTTGTTGTTTTATTCACTATCGGTTGCTTTACAATAAAAAAGTGTGAAAAACGACAAAACACAAATTTATGGTGATTTTGGATTTTTTGGTTTTCAAAAAAATAATCGGAACCAACTACAAACGACACATCATGATGTTGCCGGTGTTCTGCTGAATTGATTGAGCGCTCGTTCGTCGAAATCGGTCAAGAAAAGCGCCGGCAGTGCTGCGTGACAGGTCGGCGCGCGCGACACACACGGTGAAACGCTCAGATTGTCAACAGAAAACGTCGTCCAGATCACGATTTCCTTGGCCGATTTCGACGATCGACGGCTCAATCATCTCAGCAGAACATCCGGGACACGTTGATATGTAGTTTGTGGTTGGTTGTTGTTTTATTCAGCATCGGTTGCTTTGCAATAAAAAAGTGTGAAAAACGACAAAACACAAATTTATTGTGATTTTGGATGTTTTGGTTTCTAAAAAATGATCGGAACCAACCAACAACGACACATCATCGCGTTGCCAGTGTTCTACTGAGTTGATTCAGCCATAGTTCGTTGAAATTGGTTGAGCACAGCGCCGGGAGAACGCGTGACAGGACGATGAACAAGACAAACACGGTGAAACGCGCAGACTGCCAACAGAAAACGTCGCCCAGCTAACGATTCCCCCAGCTAATTTTGATAATCCATGACAAATTATCAAACAAAAGTGAGTTTTTGAAGGCTGTGTCCACAATCATTTTTACTATTTGGCCGTGTTCCAAATCCACTGAACCCCGAAAACGCTATTTGGCTGCGTTCCAAATCCACTGAATCAGGAAAAAACATTTTTGTTGCGTAAAAGTGGAACTTGAACAATGAACAAACGAAAACAACACAATTTATCACAAGAAATGATACGAATGTTGCTTGATGCAATTGTAAAATCGAAACAGAAAGCGGAACCGACTTTCTAAATGCTCGTGCGGTCTTTTGGCACGTGCGGTATTTTGGTTCCACACCAATCTGCGGTATTTTGGTCTTGCGGTCTTTTGGCACGTGCGGTCTTTTGGTACGTGCGGTCTTTTGTCTATGATTCGTGTGGATGGCCCAGTGTCAGGTTTTGGGGGGTGGGTGTCGCGTGACCCCCCCCCACGCGGAGGTTTCGGGTGCTCTGGGGGGGTGTACCGTGTACGACGTACCCCCCCCCCCACGTCTTCGGTACTGAACCCAGGTCACGGTTCTCGTTCCAAATGATTTTTCTGTGTTCCACAGTACTTTCTTGAATACTTCAGATAGAAAACGCACCAGTTCACGTTGTTGTTGATGGACAACGCCGCGCTTCTTCGAGACGACAAATTTGAACGCCCAAGAGTTGATAAGCAGGTTTCCTCCAATTTGAAACGTAAAAACAAGGTAATTTACTGTTTTTTAGTTCATCCACAATCTCATGAAACCAACTGCAGAATCTTCTATCCGCATCTGGACAAGGGTTGTTAAACAAAAATCCTTTTTAAAGCGAATTAAAAAACAAAAATGCCGATCAAAAAAAATTTTTCTTCTAATAAATAAACCTCAATTTTCTAATATGCTCTGAAAACCGTAAATTTGGCACAAATTTTCGAATGTTCAACAAAAATTTTCTTTGATATTACCTCGTAAAACCGTCAGCAGTCGATTTTGGACCGTTTTACCGACTGATTTTAGGCTTCGACAACATCTGCGAATTGCGATGAAGTTTTTGAGCGTCCCAAAGCTTGGCTTACCATTTCCGATGCAGCGCAGATAAGTTGACGATTCGCCTCGCAGAGCGTCCGAGCTGCTCCGTTTGCAAGCGCTACGTTGTCTGGTTGCTGCTTCGTGTCGTGTCGTCGCAACTAGGGTTGTTAAAAAAAACAAAAATCGTCATTTTTGTTTTTTTTAAAAGAAAAATTTAAAAAAAAAATTCAAAAATCAAAGTTGTGCTAAATCAATCAGGGAGTTAGAAGAACCACATATGATATGCAAGCGCCTCCGGAATGACTCCCGTATGGCGGAACTTTGGAGATTTTGTTTTGGTGACCTCAATTACCCCTTTTCCAAACCGTTACCATGCCTTTTCTAGTGTTTTGACCCCCAAAACGTCACTTATTGTACCCAGCCCAAGTGAAAATACACATACCGGCTTGAAATTCGATCAAATCTGATGATGTGTCGCGACGGCAGGACACGAAACGGCAACCAGACAACGTAACGATTGCAAACGGAGCAGCTTGGACGCTCAAATTTAGATTGCGAGGCGAATCGTCAGCTTATCTGCATCGGAAATGGTAAGCCAACCTTTGGGACGCTCAAAAACTTCATCGCAGATGTTGTATAAGCCTGAAATCAGTCGGTAAAACGGTCCAAAATCGACTGCTAAAGGTTTTACGAGGTAATATCAAAGAAAATTTTTGTTGGACTTTCGAAAAATTGTGCCAAAATTGAGGTTTTCAGAGCATATTAGAGAAAAAATTTTCGAATTTAAAAAAATCGGCATTTTTTTTTATCACTTTAAAAAAAAATTTGATTTTTGTTTGACAACCCTAGTCGCGACATCCCCGGTTTTAGGGGGGTGGCACGGTGCCCCCCCACCCCCCCGCCCACGGTACTGCTGCAGAGTTGAAGACTATGTCACAAAGTAAAGTCGAAGAAAATTTTTGTTGAACTTTCAAAAAATTATGCCAAAAACGGGCTTTTGAATTTGAAAAAAACGAAAAAAATTTCGAAAAATTTAAAAATAAAAATAAAAAAATTTTTTTTTGAAGCTTTACTAGACTCCCCCCCCCCCCACCCCCTCCGCGAGAAAACACGGGATCGCACCCCCCCTCACGGTGGTCAACCTCATCTCAATTTTTTCTAAAAATACCGTAATTTTTGCATTTTTCTTGACGTTTGTGTCTGTCCCTACATAGATTTTGTTGTTTCTGACCAAACAAGCAGCTTGTTTACACAAAATATTCTGTATTTTACAAGAATTTCTGTGTTTTTCTAAGGCAACAATTTGGTATTAACCGTGCGATCCCGTGCACCCCCCCCTCACGAAATTTTTCTGCCAGTGCACCCCCCCTCAGGAAAATTTGCTGCCCGTGCACCCCCCCTCACCTGACAGCTGAAAGCTGACACCCCCCCTCTAAAATTTGGCAAACACCCCCCCCCTCACCCAAGGTCCCGCTTTCGCTACTGCTGGCTTTGGGACGCTCAAAAACTTCATCGCAGATGTCAACTTCCTCCTCTCGAATTTGAAGGGCCAGACGGTCCAGACTAGGGTTGTTAAAAAAAACAAAAATCGTCATTTTTGTTTTTTTTAATTAAAAAAAAATTCAAAAATCAAAGTTGTGCTAAATCAACCAGGGAGTTCGAAGAACCACATATAATGTGCAATCAGCTCCCGTATGACTCCCGTATGACGGAACTTTCCAGATTTTGTTTGGGTGACCCTCATTTACTCCTTTTCCAAACCGTTACCACACCTCTTCTTGTGTTTTGACCCCCATAACGTCACTAATTGTCCCCAGCCCAAGTGAAAATACACAGACCGGCTTGAAATTCGATCAATTCTGATGATGTGTCGCGACGGCAGTACACGAAACAGCAACCAGACAACGTAACGCTTGCAAACGGAGCAGCTCAGACTAGAGATGTCAAGAAAAAAAAATTTTCTATTTTTTTTCTTTAAAAAAAAAAATTTTAAATTTTTTTTTAAATGAAAGTTGTTCAGAATTTTTCAGGGAGTCCGAATATCACTATCTGAGGAGCCACCGACTTACCATATGACCCCCACTCATATGGGAGGAGGGTGAAAATTTCAGACTTGGTTTCGGCGACCCCATTTTCCCACCGACGACATCACGTCTCGTGTTTTGCCTCTCAATTCACCTCAAATAACATGGAAACAAGTTCCACAACAAACCGGTGTGATCATGCTGACGACACGAGGCGAAACAGCAACGAGCAACCAACGAAGTTACGCTTGCAGTGGCAGACAGTGCAATTTCCACCTTTCGAGATCCTGAAAAACGATGCGTAAATGTGAGTTCTCTGCTTCTATCTCACCTTAGCGACATCGGAATTTGTTGAACTAGCCTTTGCGACGCTCAAGTACTTCAATGCGCGAGTCGATCATCACTCACCAAGGCTGAAAACAGTCGATAAATCAATCCAGAATACCACCTGCAGCGTTGAAGACTAAGTGACAAGGTAAAGTCAAAGAAAATTTTTGTTGAACTTTCGAAAAATTATGCCAAAAACGGCATTTTCAGGGCACATTAAAGAAAAAATTTCAAAAATTTTTGATAAAAAAAATAAAAAAATGCTCATTTTTTACTTTTTTTAAAAAAAAAATTTAAAAAAAAATTTTTTTTTGACCCTTACATCTCTAGCTCAGACGCTCATATTCAGATTGCGAGGCGAATCGTCACCTTATCTGCATCGGAAATGGTAAGCCAACCTTTGGGACGCTTAAAAATTTCATCGCAGATGTTGTTGAAGCCTGAAATCAGTCGGTAAAACGGTCCAAAATGGACTGCTGACGGTTTTACGAGGTAATATCAAAGAAAATTTTTGTTAAACTTTCGATAAATTGTGCCAAAATTGAGGTTTTCAGAACATATTAGAGGAAAATTTTTCGAAATTAAAAAAATCGGCATTTTTGTTTTTTTAATCACTTTAAAAAAATTGGATTTTTGTTTAACAACCCTAGTCCAGACCCCCCTCCTACCAGATTTCGACCCCCAGATCCCTCTCTTCATTTTCAAACTTCCCAGACCCCCTTCCAATTTCGACCTTCCAAAACCAAAATTTGCCTCTGAAAACAGTAAAAAAGTGCATTTCGAGCCCTTTTTCACAAAATTTTCTTCGCTTTACCTTAACATAGTATATTTGAGTGTTGAATGACCCTTCAACTTCGAGAGAGGTGGGTTTGACCAAAATTTGGGGGGGGTGTTATTTGGGGGTACCCACACGCCCCACCCCCCATTTTGCTTGACCCATGTTTTCAGATGAAAGTACAATTTTGATAGCCAACATTCGTTTTTAATTAATAAAAAAATTGATTAAAAAATCCCAATTAAAAAAGAAATAAAAAAGTTTTAAAAAAATTTTGAACCCTAAGCTCAAATGAAAGAAAACATGCCGGCCTGAAATTTGATCAGTTCTGATAACGACACCACAACCATTTCCGAAAACGTGGGGGTACACACCCCAAGTGTTCAATTTTTATAACTTTTTTTCTGAAATTTAAAAAATCGGGATTTTTAAAATTAATTTTTTAATTAATTAAAAAAACCGAATTTTGGCCATCAAAATTGTACCTTCATCTGAAAATACGTTTAAGACACTTTCCTCAGAAAGTGACATTATGCTTTTTTGCCCAGAGTTTTGTGTGTACTTTGTTTTTGCAGAATTTTTTGAGAATTTCTACTTTTAGGTCAAAGATAAAAAATTAAATAAACTAATCTAATCAGAAAAAAATTGCGGCAGCGGTAACTGAAGATATATTCGCCAGAAATTTTATTCAACCACAAACAAACACCAAATCAAAAACTTCGAATGTAAAATCGTTCGCATTTTAAAATTTTTAATCTCTTGAACGAGTCTCAACTTGAATACACCAAATGAATACCCACATTTGAGTTATTTGAGTATTTTGAATAATAACATTTTGAAAAGCCGCTCTGCGTAAACCGCGAAATGAAGAAAGTAAGAAACCCCGGAAAGCATCAACGTCACAATGTATGACCTATTTTTTTCAAACGTGTCCCGACGTCATGTGCCGCCAAATATGCGCTTGCCGTTCACAGCAAACCAGACTTTTTGTTCAGCCGATTTCTTCCCGCAAACAAATGGTGAATGTCGAATCAGTCACACCAAACTGAGATTTTAGTGCCTTACTTGACTTTGACAAACGAGCGTTTTTAAAGCAAATGACGTCATTTTAATCCGGACACGTTTGAGTAAATCCACAATACATATACAGACAGTCCAACTCTGCAACATATCCAACTACAGTGGCGGCCAAAAGTGTTGGAACGCTGCGCGCGCGTGTGTGCTGTGTATTGCGCGTGTGTTGCATCAGCCGTACAAACGCTATTATAAAAATTTATCGGCAACTTTGGGTTCACGGGACATTTTTCGGCCCAACGATGCCCACAAATTCTTATAATTTGTACGTTTGTACGGCTGATGCAACACACGTGCAATACACAGCACACACGCGCGCGCAGCGTTCCAACACTTTTGGCCGCCACTGTAGCTAACTGGTTGGTGATCACGGAATACCGTGTATGCATGCATTCTGTGCAGACATTGCTGTGGAGTGGAGACGGAGTTTGGTTTGCACAGAATGCCGCATTACGTGATCATCAAACAATCAGCTATGATATGTTCTAGGCTTACGTTGTACGTACATGTATATATCTCCAATATTGTACGGTCTGGCCGAATAAATAAGGCAGTCCTTGTATTCTCCCTCAAGGCGGGATTAGTCGCAGACTAGGAGTTGTCTAATTCAAGAATGCCAAGATAATTCCCAGTCGTGTGTGCAAGGGAGAAAGAATGAACAGAATGGCACGAAGA
>JASANC010001505.1:0-30881 GCA_030248135.1 Theristus sp. LFF4_11 | reverse complement strand
GTGCAGTCAAAGCAAAAAACAAGAGTAAAAACAATGCAGATGCAACAGTTTCTTTTTATTTTTGTTTTATTTCAAAGTTATTTTTGCAAACATATGGGCTAGAAAATATGCATTTTTTGTTCTTCACCACCCCTCCTTACGTGGAATGTATGCCAAGTTAACTCATCGATTTTTGCAATACAGTGGTGTAGCGCCACAGTCGTTTCGCTCGTGTTTCACGCACATTTCTATAATAGCACTTTTTTCAAAAAAATAATGTTTCTAAGTTTGCATAAAAGAGGGAATGTGGGAGCAATTTTTTTAACGCGTTTTTTCGATTTGCAGTCATGGCGCAGCGCCAGTTTACCACTTTTCCAGTTTTCCAGTTAGCCAGTTTTCCAGTTACCAGTTTTCCAGTTGGCTAGTTTTCCAGTTTACCATTTTTCCAGTTTACCAGTTGGCCAGTTCTCCAGTTAGCCAGTTTTCCAGTTGGTCAGTTTTCCAGTTTTCCAGTTACCTGTTTTCCAGTTGGCTAGTTTTCCAGTTTTCCAGTTGCCCAGTTAACTGGAAAACTGGAAAACTAACCAACTGGCTAACTTGACAACTGGAAAACTGGTCAACTGGACAACTAGCAAGTTTTCCAGTTTTCCAGTTTACCACTTTTCCAGTTTTCCAGTTAGCCAGTTTTCCAGTTACCAGTTTTCCAGTTGGCTAGTTTTCCAGTTTACCATTTTTCCAGTTTACCAGTTGGCCAGTTCTCCAGTTAGCCAGTTTTCCAGTTGGTCAGTTTTCCAGTTTTCCAGTTTACCACTTTTCCAGTTTTCCAGTTAGCCAGTTTTCCAGTTGCCCAGTTAACTGGAAAACTGGAAAACTAGCCAACTGGCTAACTTGACAACTGGAAAACTGGTCAACTGGACAACTAGCAAGTTTTCCAGTTTTCCAGTTGGCTAGTTTTCCAGTTTACCACTTTTCCAGTTTACCAGTTGGCCAGTTCTCCAGTTAGTCAGTTTTCCAGTTGGCCAGTTTTCCAGTTGGCTAGTTTTCCAGTTTTCCCGTTACCTGTTTTCAAGTTGGCTAGTTTTCCAGTTTAACAGTATGTGCAGTCTACAACTTATTGGCTGATTGGTTAATGATCATGGATAATGTGTGCATTCAGTGCAAACCAAAACTTCGACTCCACTGCAATGACTGCACAGAATGCATGCATCACGTGGTCACCAACCAATCGGCTGGTTGGACATAGACACAGAGTTGATTCGCATGCACAAACTCGTGCACTCAAAGCAAAAAACAAGAGTAAAAACAATGCAGATGCAACAGTTTCTTTTTCTTTTTGTTTTATTTCAAAGTTATTTTTGCAAACATATGGGCTAGAAAATATGCATTTTGGAATTTTGTTCTTCACCATCCCTCCTTACGTGGAATGTATGCCAAGTTAACTCATCGATTTTTGCAATACAGTGGTGTAGCGCCACAGTCGTTTCGCTCGTGTTTCACGCACATTTCTATAGTAGCACTTTTTTCAAAGAAGTAATGTTTCTAAGTTTGCATAAAAGAAGGAATGTGGGAGCAACTTTTTTAACGCGTTTTTTCGCTTTGCAGTCATGGCGCAGCGGTTATCGCTTTCGCCTAGCAGGGCGGGGGTCTTCGTTGAACGAATCCCACCGCTGCAAAAAAAATCTTTAAAAATTTGATTTTTTTTTGCTCATGCTTCGTGTTTTTCAGCAAAATGCGTTCACCAAATCTATTCCTGACTTCATGAATAAGCGAAATAACCAAGTAAACATGGCATATTTTTTAGGATGCAAGGATCACGCGGAATTTGAATGAAAAAAAATGTTCCAGAAAACCATTTGTGTATGAAATGTTTTGTGTTTTTTGAAGTGTGTATATACGATTGAGGTTACCAGTTTTCCAGTTGGCCAGTTTTTCAGTTTTCCACTTTTCCAGTTTACCAGTTGGCCAGTTCTCCAGTTAGCCAGTTTTCCAGTTGGTCAGTTTTCCAGTTTTCCAGTTTACCACTTTTCCAGTTTTCCAGTTAGCCAGTTTTCCAGTTACCAGTTTTCCAGTTGGCTAGTTTTCCAGTTTACCATTTTTTTATTTCCATTTCCATTTTCCAGTTTACCAGTTGGCCAGTTCTCCAGTTAGCCAGTTTTCCAGTTGGTCAGTTTTCCAGTTTTCCAGGGTTTTCATTTTCCAGTTACCAGTTTTCCAGTTGGCTAGTTTTCCAGTTTTCCAGTTGCCCAGTTAACTGGAAAACTGGAAAACTAGCCAACTGGCTAACTTGACAACTGGAAAACTGGTCAACTGGACAACTAAGCAGTCCAGTTAGTTTATTTTTACTTTTCCGTCTCTTTTTTTCAGTTTTCCATACAACTAACTAAAACAATAATACCAACTAAAACTGCTAACTGAAACTGCAATTAAACTAAAAAAAAACAAAACAAAACTTCTAGTTTCAGTTGACCAGTTTTCCAGTTTCAAGTTAGCAGTTGGCTAGTTTTCCAGTTTTCCAGTTAACTGGGCAACTGGAAAACTGGAAACTAGCAACTGGAAAACAGGTAACTGGAAAACAAAACTGACCAACAAAACTAACAAACTGCCAACTGGTAAACTGAAAAATGGTAAACTGGAAAACTAGCCAACTGGAAAACTGTAACTGGAAAACTCTAACTGAAAACTGAAAATGAAAAAAACAAAACTCTATTGTCAGTTGACCAGTTTTCCAGTTGTCAAGTTAGCCAGTTTTAGTTTTCCATTCCAGTTAACTGGCAACTGGAAAACTGGAAAACTAGCCAACTGGAAAACAGGTAACTGGAAAACTGAAAACTACCAACTGGAAAACCTAACTAAATAATACAAAATAATAAATAAAAACTTATAAAATAATAAAATAAAAAAAAACCGTTGTTCTCATTGTTTTCGTTTTCGTTCCTTTAAACTAAAACAACCAACTCTAACTTGACAACTGGAAAACTGGTCAACTGGACAACTAGCAAGTTTTCCAGTTTTCCAGTTTACCACTTTTCCAGTTTTCCAGTTAGCCAGTTTTCCAGTTACCAGTTTTCCAGTTGGCTAGTTTTCCAGTTTACCATTTTTCCAGTTTACCAGTTGGCCAGTTCTCCAGTTAGCCAGTTTTCCAGTTGGTCAGTTTTCCAGTTTTCCAGTTTACCACTTTTCCAGTTTTTTCCAGTTTTCCAGTTGCCCAGTTAACTGGAAAACTGGAAAACTAGCCAACTGGCTAACTTGACAACTGGAAAACTGGTCAACTGGACAACTAGCAAGTTTTCCAGTTTTCCAGTTGGCTAGTTTTCCAGTTTACCACTTTTCCAGTTTACCAGTTGGCCAGTTCTCCAGTTAGCCAGTTTTCCAGTTGGCCAGTTTTCCAGTTGGCTAGTTTTCCAGTTTTCCAGTTACCTGTTTTCAAGTTGGCTAGTTTTCCAGTTTAACAGTATGTGCAGTCTACAACTTATTGGCTGATTGGTTAATGATCATGCATAATGTGTGCATTCGGTGCAAACCAAAACTTCGACTCCACTGCAATGACTGCACAGAATGCATGCATCACGTGGTCACCAACCAATCGGCTGGTTGGACATAGACACAGAGTTGATTCGCATGCACAAACTCGTGCACTCAAAGCAAAAAACAAGAGTAAAAACAATGCAGATGCAACAGTTTCTTTTTCTTTTTGTTTTATTTCAAAGTTATTTTTGCAAACATATGGGCTAGAAAATATGCATTTTGGAATTTTGTTCTTCACCACCCCTCCTTACGTGGAATGTATGCCAAGTTAACTCATCGATTTTTGCAATACAGTGGTGTAGCGCCACAGTCGTTTCGCTCGTGTTTCACGCACATTTCTATAATAGCACTTTTTTCAAAGAAGTAATGTTTCTAAGTTTGCATAAAAGAGGGAATGTGGGAGCAACTTTTTTAACGCGTTTTTTCGCTTTGCAGTCATGGCGCAGCGGTTATCGCTTTCGCCTAGCAGGGCGGGGGTCTTCGTTGAACGAATCCCATCGCTGCAAAAAAAATCTTTAAAAATTTGATTTTTTTGCTCATGCTTCGTGTTTTTCAGCAAAATGCGTTCACCAAATCTATTCCTGACTTCATGAATAAGCGAAATAACCAAGTAAACATGGCATATTTTTTAGGATGCAAGGATCACGCGGAATTTGAATGAAAAAAAATAGTTCCAGAAAACCATTTGTGTATGAAATGTTTTGTGTTTTTTGAAGTGTGTATATACGATTGAGGTTACCAGTTTTCCAGTTGGCCAGTTTTCCAGTTTTCCACTTTTCCAGTTTACCAGTTGGCCAGTTCTCCAGTTAGCCAGTTTTCCAGTTGGTCAGTTTTCCAGTTTTCCAGTTTACCACTTTTCCAGTTTTCCAGTTAGCCAGTTTTCCAGTTACCAGTTTTCCAGTTGGCTAGTTTTCCAGTTTACCACTTTTCCAGTTTACCAGTTGGCCAGTTCTCCAGTTAGCCAGTTTTCCAGTTACCTGTTTTCCAGTTGGCTAGTTTTCCAGTTTTCCAGTTACCTGTTTTCCAGTTGGCTAGTTTTCCAGTTTTCCAGTTGCCCAGTTAACTGGAAAACTGGAAAACTAGCCAACTGGCTAACTTGACAACTGGAAAACTGGTCAACTGGACAACTAGCAAGTTTTCCAGTTTTCCAGTTTACCACTTTTCCAGTTTTCCAGTTAGCCAGTTTTCCAGTTACCAGTTTTCCAGTTGGCTAGTTTTCCAGTTTACCATTTTTCCAGTTTACCAGTTGGCCAGTTCTCCAGTTAGCCAGTTTTCCAGTTGGTCAGTTTTCCAGTTTTCCAGTTACCTGTTTTCCAGTTGGCTAGTTTTCCAGTTTTCCAGTTGCCCAGTTAACTGGAAAACTGGAAAACTAGCCAACTGGCTAACTTGACAACTGGAAAACTGGTCAACTGGACAACTAGCAAGTTTTCCAGTTTTCCAGTTTACCACTTTTCCAGTTTTCCAGTTAGCCAGTTTTCCAGTTACCAGTTTTCCAGTTGGCTAGTTTTCCAGTTTACCATTTTTCCAGTTTACCAGTTGGCCAGTTCTCCAGTTAGCCAGTTTTCCAGTTGGTCAGTTTTCCAGTTTTCCAGTTACCTGTTTTCCAGTTGGCTAGTTTTCCAGTTTTCCAGTTGCCCAGTTAACTGGAAAACTGGAAAACTAGCCAACTGGCTAACTTGACAACTGGAAAACTGGTCAACTGGACAACTAGCAAGTTTTCCAGTTTTCCAGTTGGCTAGTTTTCCAGTTTACCACTTTTCCAGTTTACCAGTTGGCCAGTTCTCCAGTTAGCCAGTTTTCCAGTTGGCCAGTTTTCCAGTTGGCTAGTTTTCCAGTTTTCCAGTTACCTGTTTTCAAGTTGGCTAGTTTTCCAGTTTTACAGTATGTGCAGTCTACAACTTATTGGCTGATTGGTTAATGATCATGCATAATGTGTGCATTCGGTGCAAACCAAAACTTCGACTCCACTGCAATGACTGCACAGAATGCATGCATCACGTGGTCACCAACCAATCGGCTGGTTGGACATAGACACAGAGTTGATTCGCATGCACAAACTCGTGCACTCAAAGCAAAAAACAAGAGTAAAAACAATGCAGATGCAACAGTTTCTTTTTATTTTTGTTTTATTTCAAAGTTATTTTTGCAAACATATGGGCTAGAAAATATGCATTTTGGAATTTTGTTCTTCACCACCCCTCCTTACGTGGAATGTATGCCAAGTTAACTCATCGATTTTTGCAATACAGTGGTGTAGCGCCACAGTCGTTTCGCTCGTGTTTCACGCACATTTCTATAATAGCACTTTTTTCAAAGAAGTAATGTTTCTAAGTTTGCATAAAAGAGGGAATGTGGGAGCAACTTTTTTAACGCGTTTTTTCGCTTTGCAGTCATGGCGCAGCGGTTATCGCTTTCGCCTAGCAGGGCGGGGGTCTTCGTTGAACGAATCCCATCGCTGCAAAAAAAATCTTTAAAAATTTGATTTTTTTGCTCATGCTTCGTGTTTTTCAGCAAAATGCGTTCACCAAATCTATTCCTGACTTCATGAATAAACGAAATAACCAAGTAAACATGGCATATTTTTTAGGATGCAAGGAGCACGCGAAATTTGAATGAAAAAAAATAGTTCCAGAAAACCATTTGTGCATGAAATGTTTTGTGTTTTTTGAAGTGTGTATATACGATTGAGGTTACCAGTTTTCCAGTTGGCCAGTTTTCCAGTTTTCCACTTTTCCAGTTTACCAGTTGGCCAGTTCTCCAGTTAGCCAGTTTTCCAGTTGGTCAGTTTTCCAGTTTTCCAGTTTACCACTTTTCCAGTTTTCCAGTTAGCCAGTTTTCCAGTTACCAGTTTTCCAGTTGGCTAGTTTTCCAGTTAGCCAGTTTTCCAGTTGGTTAGTTTTCCAGTTTTCCAGTTACCTGTTTTCCAGTTGGTTAGTTTTCCAGTTTTCCAGTTACCTGTTTTCCAGTTGGCTAGTTTTCCAGTTTTCCAGTTGCCCAGTTAACTGGAAAACTGGAAAACTAACCAACTGGCTAACTTGACAACTGGAAAACTGGTCAACTGGACAACTAGCAAGTTTTCCACTTTTCCAGTTTTCCAGTTAGCCAGTTTTCCAGTTACCAGTTTTCCAGTTGGCTAGTTTTCCAGTTTTACAGTTAGCCAGTTTTCCAGTTACCAGTTTTCCAGTTGGCTAGTTTTCCAGTTTACCATTTTTCCAGTTTACCAGTTGGCCAGTTCTCCAGTTAGCCAGTTTTCCAGTTGGTCAGTTTTCCAGTTTTCCAGTTACCTGTTTTCCAGTTGGCTAGTTTTCCAGTTTTCCAGTTGCCCAGTTAACTGGAAAACTGGAAAACTAGCCAACTGGCTAACTTGACAACTGGAAAACTGGTCAACTGGACAACTAGCAAGTTTTCCAGTTTTCCAGTTGGCTAGTTTTCCAGTTTACCACTTTTCCAGTTTACCAGTTGGCCAGTTCTCCAGTTAGCCAGTTTTCCAGTTGGCCAGTTTTCCAGTTGGCTAGTTCTCCAGTTTTCCAGTTACCTGTTTTCAAGTTGGCTAGTTTTCCAGTTTTACAGTATGTGCAGTCTGCAACTTATTGGCTGATTGGTTAATGATCATGCATAATGTGTGCATTCGGTGCAAACCAAAACTTCGACTCCACTGCAATGACTGCACAGAATGCATGCATCACGTGGTCACCAACCAATCGGCTGGTTGCACATAGACACAGAGTTGATTCGCATGCACAAACTCGTGCACTCAAAGCAAAAAACAAGAGTAAAACAATGCAGATGCAACAGTTTCTTTTTATTTTTGTTTTATTTCAAAGTTATTTTTGCAAACACATGGGGTAGCAAATATGCATTTTGGAATTTTGTTCTTCACCACCCCTCCTTACGTGGAATGCATGCCAAGTTAACTCATCGATTTTTGCAATACAGTGGTGTAGCGCCACAGTCGTTTCGCTCGTGTTTCACGCACATTTCTATAATAGCACTTTTTTCAAAGAAGTAATGTTTCTAAGTTTGCATAAAAGAGGGAATGTGGGAGCAACTTTTTTAACGCGTTTTTTCGCTTTGCAGTCATGGCGCAGCGGTTATCGCTTTCGCCTAGCAGGGCGGGGGTCTTCGTTGAACGAATCCCATCGCTGCAAAAAAAAATCTTTAAAAATTTGATTTTTTTGCTCATGCTTCGTGTTTTTCAGCAAAATGCGTTCACCAAATCTATTCCTGACTTCATGAATAAACGAAATAACCAAGTAAACATGGCATATTTTTTTAGGATGCAAGGAGCACGCGGAATTTGAATGAAAAAAAATAGTTCCAGAAAACCATTTGTGTATGAAATGTTTTGTGTTTTTTGAAGTGTCTATATAGGATTGAGATTACCAGTTTTCCAGTTGGCCAGTTTGCGACGCACGCGCACCCGCTGCCTGAGCACGTCTCATTCGCGCAGGGTGCCTCCGTTGGCATTCCCTATTTCACTGCACATCGCGCACTGTTCCTCAAGTTGGCGTTCATCTTAATGATTTTATTGGCAGTATTAAGGGTGAATAGAGAGCATATTTGCGTGACACTAAAATTCACGAGAAAAAAATGTGGGGGAAGAAGGGTGAGGATGCAGCCGGCAAATTTGCCGACTTCCGGGCCGGGCCCGTATCAAAGCCGAGCCGGCCGGGCCGGAAGGGTCCGTCGACGTCACGCAGGCTAGAATTGTCTGGCCTGCACACCGCTGTACAAAGTGAATTGAAACTGGCAGAGTTGACGTACTATTGCGGCCCGTTCGATTCCGGCTTGAAGAATTCCGATCCGGCGAATTTTCTCACAGAATGTTTTTTTTGGATTCATCACAAATCACGAAAAATTACTACGGGTGGTTTGCTCGTGCTAGGGACAATTCGCCGGGCCGGAATCGAACGGGCCGCAAGGAGCATGCCGCAACTGAACACGCGCTTTTCACTTCAGATGTCGCACCAAGCCAAGCGATTCAGTGCTCATTCACGGTGCTACTGGCGCTGTACGTTCTGGTTGCGTGTTTCTGGACGGGCAAAAGCGAAACATAAGATTGCTGGAGTTTGCGTGCAGGTCGGTCTGGCGACGTGCCAGTTGGCAAAGATGTACGGAGTGAAACTGATCATCGGCACGGGCAGCTCAGCAGAGGGCATGAAGTTGGCCGAACGCTCTGGTGCAACCGCACTCTTCAATCACACTGAAAAGGGATACGAGCAAAAAATCATGGTCTGGATTTTGTTTGAGCAAACTTGTTTCAGGCACAGTTCGTTTCAATGTTGTTCAACTGTGAATGGTTTTCGATCAGGAGGCAACTGGCGGTCGTGGTGTTGATGTGATTGTTGAGATGCTCGCTGACGTCAACCTGGCCAAAGACATGCGACTGCTGGCGCGAAATGGCAGAATTGCCGTCAGTTGGTGGTTTTTTGCAGTTCTTTTCTCTTCATTTCTCATCCGTTCAGTGATGCATTGAGACGAGGCATAATGGGTTGCATTATTCCGTTTCACTTTTGAGGTGAAATTGAACAGCATTTGTTGTGATGGATTCGTTTCAGATCGTCGGTTGCCGTGGATCGATCGAGGTTGAGCCCCGCGTATTGATGGGCAAAGAGTCGTCTGTCACTGGTGTGGCGCTGTTGACTGCCACCGCCGTGAGTTCATCGCATGGTGCTCATGTTTGTTGGCAGTCATTGAAACTGTGTGGGTTAAAATCCAACTCTTTTTCACTGACAAAACAGCAGTCAAAATCAAGTCATCTGACTTGCTTCAGAGCTTTTAAAATGATAAGTGGTTTGGTTGTTAAACAGAAATCGACTTCTGCAATTTGAGCAATTTCACCCAGGAAAAAGGTTTTTTTAACCAAAATAACAACAACACCGCAGGACGAAATCGTGGAAGGTGCTAAAATGATTTGTGCCGGTCTTAAGAGCCGTGCGTTGTGCCCGGTAGTGGCCCGCGAGTACAGTCTGAGTGATGCGTCGAGTGCACATGTGGACGTGATCAGGCAGCAGGGTGGCGCAAGGGGCAAACTCGTAATGCGCATTCGCGACTGATCATTGTCACTGTTGCTCACAAAGAACAGGTCTCTCTGTGCGTGTACAAGCTGACATTCCGATAAAAAATAAAGTTTCAGTTTGTGCAAGGTTGGAAAGGTTGTTGTTTTATTGCGTCACATTTATCGTAGTTAATAAGACTGTGTGTAAAGCAATCAAAATGATTCTCAAATTATCAGTATTTGTGTGGTGCATTTAAAACTGCCACACAAGTATCACCAAATAACGTTTTATCAGTCCACTTCTCACACTGCTGCTCGAAATGCGCTGTCAGAGAATTTTGGGGACTCAAAAAAAAAACAATGATGCAATAGCAAAGAACGATTCCCACTTGGCAACTAGTCATTTTGGACCCAGTTGAGACTAACAGTTTCTGTAAAGTTGATAATCAGATCAAGTGAGTCTTTGATTTCACAGAATGTTTAGCTACCTGACGCCAAACTACTCTATTTCATTAAAAAAATTGCTGTTTTCTAAACCACGTTCCAAACGTGATTTGTTAGAACTCATCTCAATCGGGTTGAAAATGGCAGAGGTGGGAAACATGCTTTGACCAATCAGTGTCTGCAACGGCACCATCGCACTGACAGGCCGCCATTTACACTGTGACAAACATCGAAGTGCAGTACCGTTCGTCGATGCCGTTTTCGCAGTCTTGTTCACCGTTGCATATCAACGCATCAGAAATGCACTCTCCCGGAGAACACTCGTACCAGTGAAAGCTGCAGTCTGAAACGCACGTTCACTTGCAGTTTTAGAAACATAATGCACTTTTGTGCGCATCAGACGCCAGAAAGTGCCGATTAAGTGCACAGACTGTGCAACCTCTGTCGAAGTCACTCAGACGGCGTGTTCGAAATGCAGGTGGTATGCCCAGTGACAGCGTCACCAGCAGCCACAGCGACAGCAGCGCAACAACAACGCACAAATGGCGCATCATGCGAGTCGCGACGTACAGTGGTATTGTGGTGAACAGTGATCTAGGTTGGTTGTGAAAGTGGTCGCAAAACGTGCATTCACGGATGAAAATGTACAGGGTGGGCCAAAAAAGTGTCAGGCTTCAAACTGCTCTCACTGGCGTGTGGTAAGTCCTTTTGATCTGAACTTTTCAGCGCTGATAGAACACATCGTGGGTTTTTTGTGACATTTTTTTGTTTTAATCAAATACAGTTTTACAGCGTAATGTTTGAAAACTCGACTTTTTCACACAAACTTTCTCACCGAGAATTTCAAAACGCATCAGTGCGCATAAATATCATCATTATCAAGGTTTTCAGTGTCAGTTCCTCATCATCTGGCAGTGCTTGATTGTCTTCATCCTCTCTTTTTCTTCATCGTCTTCGGCCAAATTATCTAAAAATGCGGGAGACGCATATAAAAGGAGGAATATGGCCTTGTGTAAGCAGTGAAAGACTTGGCTCGACAACCTTTTCAAGTCTCTGATGTGGTACACACGGATACAAGTACATAAGAGTCATATTTTTGCGCCGCGTTTGTTGTTTACAAGCTTGTTGAAAAGCGTAAAAATTTTGAAGTTATCTAGATATTTTTCAATTGTCCTCTTCAGTTTAGTCTAAAATCACATCATGTGCGAAATTCTGAACAGCATGGCCGAATAAATGAGGCAGTCCGTCAAGGCGGGATTAGTCGCTGACTAGGAGTTGTCTTTTTCAAAAATGCCAACATAATTTCCAATCATGTGTGCAAGGGAGAAAGAATAAACAGAATAATACGGATAATCCATTAGCTTAAAAAACGCGTCAAATTTGGCATACAATTTGGTTTCTGAACTTCTTTCTCTTTTATTCAAAATTCGCGCGCTCCTTGCACCCTGAAAAAAGCTGCCATGTTTAATCGGCTATACTGTAAATTCTGTGCAAAAAACAGAAACATCAGAGATTGCAAAACATTGCTGCATGTAGCTTTATCGTTGTTGCTAACGTACGCACCGCTGTGCATACAGCAGCACCAGTGCAAAAAGTGTTGTCTTCCGTTGATTTTCACCCTTTTTACCAAACTCTTGTGCCAGGATAAACCGGTGAGTCACTGCCACAGAAGGAGACCTTGCGTTCCCAATGCCTCTGCGATACACTTTGTGCAAACCAGTGTCAGCGATCTAAAGTCTGATCGTCATTTTAGTGGTTTTAGAGGTCGCTAAATGCTAGAAAAAGGCAAATGTGAAAGTTTCATTTGTCTACAATGTACGAGGGTTGCCACTTGCAATCTAAATAAAAAAATAAACGGCGCAAAAATATGACTCTTATGTACTTGTATCCGTGTGTACCACATCAGAGACTTGAAAAGGTTGTCGAGCCAAGTCTTTCACTGCTTACACAAGGCCATATTCCTCCTTTTATATGCGTCTCCCGCATTTTTAGATAATATTCTGACTTTTACATAAGCCCCGAAGGTCGGACCAAAATCACAATTATCTAAAAATGCGGGAGACGCATATAAAAGGAGGAATATGGCTTTGTCTAAGCAGTGAGAGACTTGGCTCGACAACTCTTTTCAAGTCTCTGATGTGGTACACACGGATACAAGTACATAAAAGCTATATTTTTGCGCCGCGTTTGTTTTACTGAAAAGTGTAAAAAGTTTTAAAATCATTTTTTAACTGTCCTTTCCAGTTTAGTCCGAAATCACATCATGTGCGAAATTCTGTGCAAATTCTGTGCAGAACTTCTGTAAATCAAGAATCTGTAAATTCTGTGCAAAAACAGAAAAATCAGAGACTGCAAAACATTGTTTCATGTGGTTTTATCGTTGCTAACGTACGCATAGCTGTGTACACACCAGCATCAGTGACAAAAAGGTGTTATCTTCCGTTGATTTTCAGCCTTTTAACCAAACTCTAGTGGCAGGATAAACTGTCTGTCCCGTGAGTCCTTGCCTTTGCCACAGAAGGAGACCTTGCGATCCCCAATGCCTCTGCGATACACTTTGTCCTGGGCAAACCAGTATCAGCGATCTGAAGTCTGATCGTTGTTTTAGTGGTTTTAGTGGTCGCTAAATGCCCGAAATACCGCAAAAGTTTTAATTGTCTACAAAGTATTATCTTTCTTATTAATCGTGACCCAATATGCGTTTGCACGCACAGATAGAGAAAATGTTTTATGGCTGCGCGGCAATTTTAAATGAGCAAAAACTTAACGTATTCTGACGACAGATTCGTGCAAGAAATTGAGAAAAAACCAGTCAGAATGTTTTTTCACTAAACAAAATTTATTTCAATTCATATTCGAACTACGCTCTGGCGCGAAACATTTTTTCAGTGTGCGGCTTTTCCACACATCATTCAACATTACTAAGCCTCCTTCGTACGAAAAGATTATACATGTGCAACCGAAATAGTGAATAAACGGCGCAAAAATATGGCTCTTATGTACTTGTATCCGTGTGTACCACATCAGAGACTTGAAAAGAGTTGTCGAGCCAAGTCTCTCACTGCTTAGACAAAGCCATATTCCTCCTTTTATATGCGTCTCCCGCATTTTTAGATAATATTCTGACTTTTAAATAAGTCCCGAAGGTCGAACCAAATTCACATCTCGTTGGTCACACATTCTTCTAAACCCCGGATACCTCAGAGTTTTCATTTTTCGCTTTTTGGGCCGATTTCGCCTATGCTATTTCTACGGCCGATTCGCTCGAAATCGTTACGATTCAGTATCTAGAGTTGCTCACAAAAAACCAACCCAAAATCCGGGATCAGTGCATTGAATTACTCTGGAAAACAACCTTTTCTTGTTTTTCGTTTCTAGAACGATTTCGCTAACTTCAACGGCCGATTCGCCCGAAATCGTCACGATTCAGCATCCAGAGTTGCTCACATAAAAAAAACTAACCCAAAATTTGTGATCAGCGCATTGAATTACCCTGGAAAACAACCTTTTCTTGTTTCTCGTTTCTAGACCGATTTCGCCAACTTCCACGGCCGATTCGCCCGAAATCGTCACGATTCAGCATCTAGAGTTGCTCACGTAAGAAAACTAACCCAAAATTCGTGATCAGCGCATTGAATTACCCTGGAAAACACCCTTTTCTTGTTTTTCGTTCCTGGACCGATTTCGCCAACTTCCACGGCCGATTCGCCCGAAATCGTCACGATTCAGCATCTAGAGTTGTTCACGTAAGAAAACTATCCCAAAATTCGTGATCAGCGCATTGAATTACCCTGGAAAACCCCCTTTTCTTGTTTTTCGTTCCTGGACCGATTTCGCCAATTTCCACGGCCGACTCGCCCGAAATCGTCACGATTCAGCATCTAGAATTGCTCACGTAAGAAAACTAACCCAAAATTTGTGATCAGCGCATTGAATTACCCTGGAAAACACTTTTTTCTTGTTTTTCGTTCCTGGACCGATTTCGCCGATTTCCACGGCCGATTCGCCCGAAATCGTCACGATTCAGCATCTAGAGTTGCTCACGTAAGAAAACTAACTTAAAATTCGTGATCGGCGCATTGAATTACCCTGGAAAACACTCTTTTCTTGTTTTTCGTTCGTAGACCGATTTCGCCGATTTCCACGGCCGATTCGCCCGATATCGTCACGATTCGGCATCTAGAGTTGCTCACGTAAGAAAACTAACCCAAAATCCGTGATCAGCGGATTGAATTACCCTAGAAAACACCCTTTTCTTGTTTTTCGTTCCTGGACCGATTTCGCCAACTTCCACGGCCGATTCGCCCGAAATCGTCACGATTCAGCATCTAGAGTTGCTCACGTAAGAAAACTAACCCAAAATTCGTGATCAGCGCATTGAATTACCCTGGAAAACACTTTTTTCTTGTTTTTCGTTCCTGGACCGATTTCGCCGATTTCCACGGCCGATTCGCCCGAAATCGTCACGATTCAGCATCTAGAGTTGCTCACGTAAGAAAACTAACTTAAAATTCGTGATCGGCGCATTGAATTACCCTGGAAAACACCCTTTTCTTGTTTTTCGTTCGTTGACCGATTTCGCCGATTTCCACGGCCGATTCGCCCGATATCGTCACGATTCGGCATCTAGAGTTGCTCACGTAAGAAAACTAACCCGAAATCCGTGATCAGCGCATTGAATTCCTACGGACTAAACATTTCTCCTATTTTTCGTAGCTCAGACAAAATTTGTAAGAGTGAAAAACTGATACCCAGTCAAAATGCTACCAACTTTAAAAATGCACAATTTTGACCCCAAAAAATGCCCGGGCAAAAAAATAAACTAAATTTTCAGAATCTACGGATGAAATTACCCTAGGAAAAAATTTTGTTCAACTGTGAAAGTGTCCCAGCTAAAAACTGAAAGGGCGAACACTTAAAACCAGGTGAAAATCCTCCCAACAATTAAAAATGCCCAATTTTTTACCCAAAAACAGGGTCTGGGTAAAAAATTAACCCAATTTTCAAAATCTCCGGGTGGAATTACCCCAGGGAACATTTTTGTTCGACTGCGAAAGTGTCGCAGGTAAAAATTGAAAGGGCGAACACATGTTGATTACATACCAGAAAAAAAAAAATACCAAGGAAAATAAGTAACATAAATTTCAGAATAGGTTTTTCGTGTCTACAGCGTATGAAAAATAGTCGGATAAAAATTTTTTCGCGGCTCCAAGCACAACTTTGGGTGTTCGTTTCGTGTGCACAGAACCAAGTTTGTGGCTTATACTATGCTCGCTGGACGCAGCGAGCAAATTTGAAAAAAGCGCGCGAGGGAATATTCAGCCATATAATGCGTGATGCGCTGTCCGCTCGCTGACGCTCGCTCGCGCATCCGCATGATTCTGTGCAAAAAACAGAAACATCAGAGATTGCAAAACATTGCTGCATGTAGCTTTATCGTTGTTGCTAACGTACGCACCGCTGTGCATACAGCAGCACCAGTGCAAAAAGTGTTGTCTTCCGTTGATTTTCACCCTTTTTACCAAACTCTTGTGACAGGATAAACCGGTGAGTCATTGCCACAGAAGGAGACCTTGCGTTCCCAATGCCTCTGCGATACACTTTGTGCAAACCAGTGTCAGCGATCTAAAGTCTGATCGTTATTTTAGTGGTTTTAGAGGTCGCTAAATGCTAGAAAAAAGCAAATGTGAAAGTTTCATTTGTCTACAAAAAAAGGGTTGCCACTTGCAACCGAAATAAAGAATAAACGGCGCAAAAATATGACTCTTATGTACTTGTATCCGTGTGTACCACATCAGAGACTTGAAAAGCGTTGTCGAGCCAAGTCTTTCACTGCTTACACAAGGCCATATTCCTCCTTTTATATGCGTCTCCCGCATTTTTAGATAATATTCTGACTTTTACATAAGCCCCAAAGGTCGGACCAAAATCACAATACGTTGGTCACACATTCTTCTAAACCCCGGACAACTCAGGTTTTTCATTTTTCGTTTTTTAGGCCAATTTCGTCTATGCTATTTCTACGGCCGATTCGCCCAAAATCGTCACGATTCAGTACCTAGAATTGCTCACATAAGAAAACTGACCCAAAAGCCGTGATCGGCGCAATGAATTACCATGGAAAACACCGACTTCTTGTTTTTCATTTCTGGACCGGTTTCACTAAATTCCACGGCCGATTCGCCCGAAATCGTCACGATTCGGTATCTAGAGTTGCTCACATGAAAAAACTAACACAAAATCCGTGATCAGTGTATTTAATTACCATGGAAAACACCGTTTTTTTTGTTTTTCATTTCTGGACCGATTTCGCCAATTTCCACGGCCGATTCGCCCGAAATCGTCACGATTCAGTATCTAGAGTTGCTCACACAAAAAACTAACCCAAAATCCGTAATCAGTGCATTGAATTACCATGGAAAACGCCGTATTCTTGTTTTTCATTTCTAGACCGATTTCGCTAAAGTCCACGGCCGATTCGCCCGAAATCGTCACGATTCGGTATCTAGAGTTGCTCACATGAAAAAACTAACACAAAATCCGTGATCAGCGCATTGAATTACCCTGGAAAACACCCTTTTCTTATTTTTCGTTTCTGGACCGATTTCGCCAATTTCCACGGCCGATTCGCCCGAAATCGTCACGATTCAGCATCTAGAGTAGCTCACGTAAGAAAACTAATCAAAATCCGTGATCACCGCATTGAATTACCCTGGAAAACATCTTTTTCTTGTTTTTCGTTTCCGGACCGATTTCGCCAATTTCCACGATCGATTCGCCCGAAATCGTCACGATTCAGCATCTAGAGTTGCTCACGTAAGAAAATTAACCCAATATCCGTGATCAGCGCATTGAATTACCATGGAAAACACCCTTTTCTTGTTTTTCGTTTCTGGACCGATTTAGCCAATTTCCACGGCTGATTCGCCCGAAATCGTCACGATTCAGCATCTAGAGTTGCTCACGTAAGAAAACTAACCCAATATCCGTGATCAGCGCATTGAATTACCCTGGAAAACACCCTTTTCTTGTTTTTCGTTTCTGGACCGATTTCGCCAATTTCCACGGCCGATTCGCCCGAAATCGTCACGATTCAGTATCTAGAGTTGCTCACGTAAGAAAACTAACCCAAAATTCGTGATCAGCGCATTGAATTACCCTGGAAAACACCCTTCTCTTGTTTTTCGTTTCTGGACCGATTTCACCAATTTCCACGGCCGATTCGCCCGAAATCGTTACGATTCGGTATCTAGAGTTGCTCACATAAGAAAACTAACCCAAAATTCGTGATCAGCGCATTGAATTACCCTGGAAAACACCCTTCTCTTGTTTTTCGTTTCTGGACCGATTTCGCCAATTTCGACGGCCGATTCGCCCGAAATCGTCACGATTCGGTATCTAGAGTTGCTCACATAAGAAAACTAACCCAAAATCCTTGATCAGCGCATTGAATTACACTGGAAAACATAGTTTTCTTGTTTTTCATTTCTGGACCGATTTCGCCGATTTCCACGGCCGATTCGCCGGAAATCGTCACGATTCAGCATCTAGAGTTGCTCACGTAAGAAAACTAACCCAAAATCCGTGATCAGCGCATTGAATTACTACGGAATAGACGTTTTTCTTGTTATTTTTTGTTGCTCAGACAAAATTTGTAAGAGTGAAAAACTGATATCCAGTCAAAATGCAACGAACTTTCAAAAATGCACAATTTTCACCCAAAAAAGTGCCCGGGCAAAAAAATAAACTAATTTTTCAAAATCTACGGATGAAATTACCCCAGGAAACATTTTTGTTCAACTGTGAAAGTGTTCCAGCTAAAAATTGAAAGAGCGAACACTTAAAACCAGGTGAAAACCCTGCGAACTTTTAAAAATACCCAATTTTTACCCAAAAACAAGGTCGGGGCAAAAAATTAACCCAAAGGGCAAAATCTACGGATGAAATTACCCCAGGAAACATTTTTGTTCGACTGTGAAAGTGTCGCAGGTAAAAATTGAAAGGGCGAACACATGTTGATTACATACCTGAAAAAAAAATACCAAGAAAAATAAGTAACACTGTTTTCAGAATAGGTTTTTCGTGTCTACAGCGTATGAAAAGTCGTCCGATGAAAATTTTTTTGCGGCTCAGAACACAACTTTGGGTGTTCGTTTCGTGTGCACAGAACCAAGTTTGTGGCTTATACTATGCTCGCTGGAGGCAGCGAGCAAATTTGAAAAAAGCGCGCTGGGGTATAACGGCTCATATTATGCGTGATGCGCTCTCCGCTCGCTGCGCTCGCTCGCGCATCCGCATGATTGCTACACACTGAAAAGGTATGTATGCTTTTCCAATAAAGCTGCTTGGACTGTTGTTGTATGATTCGGTTATCGAATGACGCATGTTGACTCTCGAGCAACTTGGCGCCAACAATGTTTAATGAAAAAGTGCAGCTGCAGCTCATGCAAAACTTGACAATCTATTGCTACAGACCGGAACAGTAGCATTGATCTTTTTATGTCAACTTATGGCCTGCACAGACTCATATGAACCACATTGCAGTTTTAGAAAAAAATGAGAACTGAAAAGGTCGCAAAGGAAATGACACGGTTTATTTATTCATGGTGTTTTTGCTTTAGTAACTCAAGTAACTGTAACCGAAGCCACAATAACGAACCTCTGCGAATCGTTTAACTGTGTTTTTATGCAGTCATTCAGTTTTCATGCACCAACTGCATTTCCATAAAATTACGCGTTCTGTTGAACGGCTGAAATGAACTGAGCTTATGGTTTCGTTCATTTTCCGACAAAAAAACGCTTATAATTTGCATAAGCTATTTTTTAAACGCAATGAACAGAAAAATTGCACAACACAAAAACATCGTTCGTTTGCTTATGGTTTTCGAGGCTCGTTTTTTTTGCGAACCGTGTGTTGAACTGTTGTGAGATTCACGGCTTTGGGGAAAATGTTTGATGGCTGTTTTTAGAGTTTGTTAGAGTGTACGAAAACAAGTTTGTTGCATACCCATTTGAATGCACATAAATATTCCAGATAATTTGTGTATCTTGCCCATTCGTGAGCGAGCGGGGGACAGCGGATGCCGGCATAATATGGATCATTCATTGGTCGTACGAGCTAAAATTCCAAAATAACTGTGCCTCGCTTTGTGAGTATAAAAGGAGCTGAGAATTTTTTCTGCCACACACAAGTAGATAATCCATAATTTCGTTTATCGGTAAAATAAATTTAGTCCGCTGGCAAAATGTGTGAGGATCAAACCCGATGCTTCTTGATGCAAATAATGGCCAACCTTTTTAATTTTTAAATAAGGAAAATCAGAGGGTAAAAATGGGGTAAAAAAATTTGTCACTGGTATACGTATGTACGTAGCTGTCCGTACGCTAGCAACGATGAAAGCAACATCCAGCGCCGCGCCGTTACGCAGTTTTAGATAGTTTGGGATGTGTAACTAACGGATCGTTGACTTGTTGTTTATGATACGTTGTTAATCGATACTTAAACAATCTTAAAACAAAAATACTCCACCTTCACCAAACTTGATATCTGAAACCCGGTTTTTTGGTCTCCGCATATGTCACATCGTCACGTGTTTTGCACTGACAGGCAAAGATTACATAAAATAACAGAACAACAACAACAACACATTGCATACGAGTTATTATAAAATTATTTATTGCAAATGCGTGTTTTTATATCAATTACATGTAACAACAACTTTTTTTATTAAAGACTACCTACACCCATTCAGAAAAGTTGAGATGTCACACTTTTTGCATTCACGCACGATAACTTCTCTTGATACCATGAAAGGTCAAAATCAACAGTTGCACATTCTTACAACTTCCTCTCAGGAACAATATTCAATCATTTTAAACATGTCCGATTCCAAATGAATTAGGGGGGTATTTACGGAAATGGAAGTTCTACAAACGAATCGTCTACAAATGTGCGTATATGTATATGTTGTTCTTGAAAACCAACATGCAATTGTTTAAGTTTCAGTACACGCACGTACATACTGCATCTTTACACAGAAACGCAGCGCGCGTTGTGGACTGCAAAAACTGTATGAACGCGGATGCTTTACACTGTATGTCCCACAAAATGGAAATCTTCTGATCCGTCGCAGTTACGATAAAAAATAAAAAAACACCGAGGATGTGCAGAAGTGTGCGCAGGAACACTGAAAGGGTTAACGTCACACAAACAATTCCATGGCCTTGTGTTTTATTTTAAATATTGTGGAAGTTGAAGATACCTACGTGTTGGTTGGTGTTCGCAAGCATTGTTGTCCGTTCAGTGCATGTGCCAATCGAACAACCACAGTGGCTTGATCACCAAATCACAATAACACAAAGCGTTAGACGGGCTCGGACAACTTTTGAAACCAATGATAGTTTTCTCACGGACGTTGTTGTTGTTGTTTTACGTCAGCGATTTGCGTGGCAGCGTGTCAAGTTCAACTGCAGTTTATCCTAGTGTGACAAAAAACTTCTCGTAAATCGTGAGATCTGTTCTCCCTTTTTGAATTACGCAATTCATGGCCGTCGCGACACACTGCAAATGCATGCATCTAACTTTTGGTTCATCATCTTTCTTCCGTCTTTCAAATACAACTTGTCGTCAACTATGTTCGAGTAAATTCGTGTAGTAAATTCCATGTCTTTTGACAATGTGTTTCTTTGTCAACCATTAAACGGTTAGATTTCTGAACAATTTTCTGCAACAATGAAATTTTTAAATCCGTTCAACTCTTTTTTTAGAAAACACAATACTCGCAACCTTATTTCCAGCAATTTATGGATGCAAAAATGCGTTCACTGCTGTTGTTTATGTCCATTATTCAATGGACCAAAATGACGGTACGTTCAAACAGAAAAATTATATTTAAAAAAAAATTCTGGTCAAAAAAGTTTGGTGTATTTTTTATTTATTCAATGGATACCACATGTGCTTTTAAATATGCACTTGCATACGCAGCAATCTGGACTTTCAGTTTGGCTGATTCCTTCATGAGAACATGAGCTACATGGTGAAATGAAACTGAAATTCTGGTGCCTGTGCGTGACAAACGGGCGTTTTTTTCGCTCAGGTTCTTTCCAGTAAATCAACAACAAAGCACCGTTTGATTTGATTATGCCAATCAAGTTTGCTGGTTACTTCTGAGCAGGTGCAACACGAAGAATTACTCGCTGCACCGCCAGTGCTGCGCAGGAGGAACTACGCAACCATCGACTTGGCTGCGTTACGGGCGCAGTTTGGCAACCAAGCAACGGTACTGTCAATAGTCGGACGAGAAGATTTTTTGTTGTTTTGTCTTAAGCGATGGCGGTTGTCTTGTCTTAAAAAATCGAAACGCCTTTTTTCTTTTGTTTGGAGGGTTGTCGACTCTGGGCGTGTCTTTGAAACTGACAGTCACAGCGACACTGACGAAGATTGAAAGATAGATAACAACACGGTTTTCCCATTTTATTCAAGGGTTATATCCTGGAAGTAACACCACACGACCGGCCAGCTGACGTGCAACCGCTGAGAGCAGTTCCCATTGGCTTCCACCCGAACATTCATCCTGCTCATCTGCCACCGCCTGTGTCACTCCATCAACCGCCATCAGCCAAACCGAATGCGCCGTCGTCTGTGCAGCTGGCGGCCGACAGAAACGCGTGGAATTCGTACAAACTCTCGCAGCTGCCATCGCCAATGCCACAGCCTCCGATTCAGTGGACCGCGATCGACCTCGATGAAAAGTCAGACAATGAAGCTCGCCCGTCTGCCGAGGAACAGCCACCGGCCTCATCCGAACAGTCCGAATCTGCTTCTCCGCCGGCAAAGAAGCCGAAAGCGCCCGCGCCACGAACGCCAAGAGCGCAGCCAACCGCCCAACCGCTGCCCCCTGCGCCTTCTTTTCATCCAAACCCCCCTGCTCCTTCAGGCCGGCCGAAACCACCTGCTGCACCATCAGGTCGGCCGAAGTCACCAGCCCCGGCAGACGCGCCGAAACCCCTTCGACCGTCCGGGCGCCCAGACGCCCCTGCCCCTTCTGTTGACGCAAGCCCCCCTGCCCCTTCAGGCCGGCCTAAGCCACCTGCCCCTTCAGGCCGGCCTAAACCACCTGCGCCTTCAGACGGGGCAAAGCCCCTTCGGCCATCTGGCCGACCAGACGCACCCGGCCCTGCTCATGCGCAAACGCCTGCCGTGCCTGAACGTCCCGCACCGAAGCCGGGCGCCCCAGCAGCATCAGTGGACGCTGCTGCCCCAGCGGCTGCACCAAACGCACCCTCAGCGATACCGCCACCGCCAAGCCTCGAGCCAAAAGCACCTGCTCCTGCGCCAGAAGGTCCTGCAGGATCTGCTGCAGCAAAATCGGTAAAACCGTCGGTCAAAAAAACCGATGCGGAGTCGTCCAAGATGGCCGGAGAAAAGAAAGCAACGCCGCTTTTCGCACTAAAAATCGAAGAAGTGCCCCGTATCCGGCACGTGTTGTACGCGTTTGCGCCGCCACTGCCCGCTCCCGTTGTGCACCGTCCGCCATCGGCACGCCCACAGCCTCCAGCACCGGCTGCTTTTGTCCCTGCTCCACCACTGCCTGTTGCACGTGTTGATCGTCCAACAGCTGAGGCTCATCGTGCCCCGTCTGCCCGACCAAAGCCTCCATCGCCAGCAGCTGCACCACCACCAAGTCCACTGGTTACACAGACTTACGGCCCGCCAGCAATGCGTCCGCAGCCTCCAGCGCCTGCTGGTCCAGTTGGTCTCATCGAGCGACGCCCACCGGCGGCCGGCTATGTGCGGCCAATCGAAGTACACAAGCCGCCTGCAGCGCGTCCGTACCCGCCTGCACCGGCACAAACGATCCAAGTGCATCCACCACCATCCGCCAGACCGGAGCCGCCGGCGCCAGTTGACTTGCCGCAACCGCCTGCAGCACGTCCGCAGCCGCCAGAACCGGCAGTGCCGCCCCGGCCAGTGACGCTGCACACGGTTGAGTACGTGCCACAGCCAATTGCTGTGCCCGATGGACCGTTGCTCGGTGCAGCAGTTGCAAGGCCGCCCGTTCCAATCGTCGAGACGCACCACGAGCCTGTGCCGCGCGCAACGATCGCGTACCACAGCGGGCTTGCGTTTGCAGTGCGCCCGCCGGCACAGAGGCCGCTGCCTCCAGCGCCGTTGCAGCCGCCACTTGCTTATGCTCATTGGAAGGCACCACTTGTCCGACACCCACGACTTTCGCACAACTACGAAACAATTTCGTATGAGCATCTCGAGTATCCACTTGGACCAGAATATTACGGCTATGATTCGTATCCGGACGATTACGCCCACTACGGCGATTATGAATTGCCAGGCTCAAATGCGCTCAAGTTGCAGCTTCAGTCGAAAATGAAATCAAAACGCAATCAAATCAAATCAAAGAAGACTGATGCTGAGTAGTTGAATAAAACTTTTGATAATTGTAAGCTATCGTGTTTTTTTCTGTAATTGGTGCGATTACGATTAAAAAGAATTACGATTTTTATTCACCTTGTGACATTACATTCCTTGTATTCCTCATTTTGGGCAAACATTCCAACATTCAGCTGCTTAGTCGTATTAGTGGATTATACAGACCACTTTTTCATTTCCTTTCCTGGATTCTTCAAATGCGCTGTGTGTTTCATTTTGTGGTTGTTACACATGTATGTTCAGTTTTCCGATAAAAATGTAAAAAGAAATTTTATTTCGTCGCAGTATTTTACTGAAGAATCAAAACCAATCAAATCTGCGTCTGCGTCAATTAATGCCAGCTGACATTTTCAAGAACAAAACTGGTACAACGGCAACCAGGTTCCTCTTTCTTATCCTCATGAAATAACACTGGAATTGAAAGATATCAACCAATAAATCATCAACATCATTTGATTTAGTTTGAGTATATTTTGGTTTTTTTTTGACAAAAAGCACAAACCAAAACTTGCTCAACATTTTCTATTTTTTTTGTCCGTCTTTCATTTTTTTGTGTACACACACAAAATGCGAGAGACAATGTTTTGAATGAAACAATGTATTAAAAAATTGATATAAAAAGTGTTAAATTAAAACATAAAATGTATTAAAGATAGAAAGCTATAGATTAAAAAAATACCGTATTACCTCTAATAAACCCCCATGGGGGTTTATTTCTTCAGCGACTTCTGGGGGTGGGGGTTTATTTGGGGGGGGGGGTTATTTTTTGGGGGGGGGGTTTATTTGGAAACCATTTTTAGGGGTGGGCAAAATGGCAAAAATACCTTCCATGGCAGGAAGGAAGTCGCAGAAACTTCTACTTTTCACAGAGATTTCCTTTTGTAACAGCCTTTTGTAATGAAATTACCACTAACTCATCCCTTTGGGGCCTTTGGTAGCACAATTTCACCAATGTCACTGCATTCAGCCACTGAATTCGCTAGGTATGTGTTTGAAACAGGTTTATAATAAACCCCCATGGGGGTTTATTTTTGGGGGGGGGGATTATTTGGAAACTTGTCGAGGGGGTGGGGGTTTATTTTTGGGGGGGTTTAATTTTGGGGGGGTTTAATAGAGGTAATACGGTATATACCGTTAGGTGTAAACGTAAAAACAAAAGTTTTTAAAGTTGAATTTTGTGTGACAACCTTATAAGTGGAAGGAGGTCCTAAAGAACAAAGGTTAGGAACGGATTTCAGTAAAAATTCCTGTTTTCTGTCCAGATATTGACAGAGCGGAATCATGAGCTTCAATATTTACCATTTAAGCTGTCAATTTTCAGCGTTATTTTGAATTTCAGGGCGACGTCGTTAAAGAGAAGAAACACGTCGACAAACGGAGGGAGGGGCACGGGGAGCAGTAGAAATTTTGATGGCATAACAGCTAAGCGGTAATGTCAAGCTCAAGATTCTGCCCTATCGTGATCTGAAGAGAAAACGCGAATTTTTAAATCAAAACGACGAACCCTTTAATCCGTTACGTTCCTAACCTTCGTTTTATAAGACCTTGTTCCACTTATGTATAGGGTCGTCCGTCACATGCAAGACTTTGCGGTTTACTGAAACTATAGAAGAACGTGACAATTATGATGACAATTTTGGTAACAACTTCCACTTCAGCAATGAATTTGTTTGTAAAACCAGCCCTTCGACTTCACATGAAAAACACTATTTTGCAAAGTACTAAATCTTGCAATCTGTAACGTTGAGCAGTATAAAAATTGCGAAATAAAGCGGTGCAGCAAACTGTCTTCAATCATACTTTTTGTCCGACAGGTCGAATTTCACGCAAATACAAAAAGAAAATACCGGGTAATTTGAATGAGCACTGAAAATACGGGCGTTTTCAATCGTAAATCATTCAAATCATCCCATTTGTTCCTGCAACCAACCGTGAAATGCGCCATGCAAAGTAAAATTTCAAACGAAGTGTTTAGAAGTTCAGATCTTCTATGTTCATGAAATTCGTTGTCTGTTCAAAAAAACAAACCAAAATTGCTGTGTTGCAATCATGGGAACGACACAAGTCCGCAAAACAGAAAAACACTTCACGCGTAATTGTACATATTGTTTCTTGTACATACATACGGGGTTTCTTGCAAATTTGGACATGGGCTCGGTTTTTGTCCAAATGGCAACTTTTCACGATTCACCACGAAAACGCCACTTCGTATCATCTCTTGCAATTGTTGATTTCTCTTTCGTTCGCCGCGCCTGTTGGATTTTCGGTCGACACCAATCGTGCGGGTCAATTATGGCGGCACGTTGCACGCACACCGAGTGTCAGCCCGCCATTTCTCGTTGCACATTTCCGTTATGCACTTTTGTTTTCATATCTGTTGCGTGATTTTGCTTCGTGATACAATATTTATCTTCTTCGTACAAATTACACACGGAATGCACACATCAATAGGCAGGTATGGAAAAAGTGGTGGTGTTTAACGTAAAACAACGCGGCGCAGCAAAAAAACTGTCCATGGGTTGACCCGTTTCACTAACCCCGGTGCGGTGCGCTGCGGCGAATCAGTTACAGCAGGAGAAAACGAAGACAACGAACAAACGCGGCACGCACAACCATCCGATATATAAGTGAACAGTTCGTTATCAAGTCAAATATCTCTATTTTCATTTTCACTGGCCATTTCAAGTTTCACTGCGATTCCGCGAGAGCGTCATTTTCATTGATAGTGAAACCGGAGATTGATCAATCAGAAGATAGTTCGTGCCACTGAAAGAGAATGTCATTCATCTACTTTCACTCTTGTCAACCTTTCGTTATCGTTAAACCGAATACCTTGATCCGTTGTTTGAACGTTTGCTTTGCTCTCTGTTATTGTTCGGCTTATGAAGAAAGAAAGCGTTCAAGCTAATCATACATAACTTCAGTTTCGACAAACTACGGTATACGACGGTGATACTGCGTGCAAGTTGTGGTCGATCGCGAACATGCAGTGGACAAACGTGCTGTTTCAATCAGCGTTTGCGTTTGCGTTGGTGCATTTGTCCGTAAGTGTAGCACACGAGCACTACTACCGCTCAGCGGTCCAGTCGTCCATACGGCTGCCGTTGTTGTTCAATAGTCGTCATCGTATACACCATCCTGTTGGGTTCAGAGTACGTTTCGCGGAAAAAAGGAAAATGAACATCACAAATCAGAAATGCATGAAATGCAGTACCAACTTAACAAATGCGTGTCTCTTGCAGGTGCAAAATAATGGTTACGGTCCGCCGCAAGTAATCAAGCCAGCTGGCGTGCCACCACCTCCGCCTCCCCCACCGCCACCTGTGCCACCACCAGCAGCTAGGCCAGTGCCGCCACGACCCCTGCCCCCACCCCCACCGGTGCCGGCACCTTTGCACGAAAATCTAATCACGATCAATGTAGATGATCTCAGACGAGGTCTGGGAGCTGGACCACACCCATCAGTATGTTGTTTAGCATTAGTAACAGATAAAACATTCTGATTTAGTTTTCTGCTCTTTTTTTGTTTTACAAAATTTATTTCTTGCAGAAATTTCTGCTCTACTTGTCACCGAAGCCGTACATAGTGCCGGCACCAGTCGAAGGCGTTCCAGGTGTTCGCCCGTTTGCGCCGTCTGCTCAGCATCCTCCACCACCTCCACCACCTCCACCACCACCACCACCTCCACCACCACCACCACCGCCACCACCACCACCGCCACCTCATGCTCCATACGCCCCACCACAGGTGCGCCCGCCGGGACGTAGACCAATTCCTCCGGCACAAAGGCCGCCGCCGCCCCCTCATGCACGACCGTTTCCTCCGCCGCCACCGCACGCTGCAGGACTTCCAGGTGCTCCAGCTGCAGTTTGGGCTTACTCGAAACCGACTAATGTTCCTGTGAAATTTCCATACGTGTTGGTTGCTCCAGATGGTCGTCCGCCAGTGGCGCCTCCTCCAGGCTCTCGACCGCATGTGCCCGCACCGCTGCCCGCACCGATTGGCTTCCACGGCGGTGCCCCGCTGCCGCCGGCTGCCGTGCGCGCTCCACTCGGCCCGAAATACCACGCTCGCAACCGAATTCCACCGGCAGCGCGTCCGATCCCGCCAGCGCCCATTC
This sequence comes from Theristus sp. LFF4_11, assembly GCA_030248135.1. Taxonomy (NCBI): domain Eukaryota; kingdom Metazoa; phylum Nematoda; class Chromadorea; order Monhysterida; family Xyalidae; genus Theristus; species Theristus sp. LFF4_11. The sequence goes on along the minus strand of JASANC010001505.1, from coordinate 3,367 downwards.
CTCCAGAGCCAGCAACGCCATTCCCGCTGAAACCATTGTACCCGTATGCCCATGAAGCGGCCCCAGTTCCCGGTCACAGACCCCTTCAACCAGCGTTCCCTGGTCATAAACTTCCACCCTCAGCTCGTCCAATCCCGCCGGCGATTCGGCAGCCACCTCCGCCACATGCCCCACCTCCACCCCCGTACGGAGAGTACGTCGAATACGAAACCTTGGAGCTAGTTCCAGAGCCGCTGCCCGAAGAGTGGCCTGTGCCTGCCCCTCGCCCGCTTCCGCCATCACCTCATCATCCACCACCGCCACCACCACCACCACCACCACCACCGGGACCTGGCCCAATTGCTCCCGCAGCTGGATCTGGTTTGATGGTTTTCTGTCTTTTGTTCAACCAACTGAAGTCGGGTTTCGCCTCAACAAACTCTGACATTTCAGGATATGCCGGCGTCTATGCGCCGCTTGTGAGAGCACATCCGAGAGGGCCACTTGACTTCCACCACAAACCGATTCTATTTGCGTACGAGAGGTCAACGTTTCCACCTCCGCCGACTCCGCCACCGCCACCGCCACCCCCAACGCTGCCCCCGCCAATTTTCCCGGCGACCCGAGTGGTGCGTCCCCCACCACCGCCACCCCCGAGGCCGGAAGCTCCTGTGCCACCGCCGGCTTACTTTCCAATCCACATTGCTCCTCTTCACGGTGGCTATCTAAAAAAGTCCAAATAATTTTGTGGTTTCACCGATCATTGTCAAATTTAACTGACCTCACATAAAGTTGATGCATGCCGCGTCAGTGTCAGAAAGTTCTCATTGATTTGCAATGGTAGGTTCCATACCACTGAAATACAAATATGCAAATAGCCAAAGTGAAAGTATATATTGTATTCTGCAGAAAGCTTTAGTTTCATTGAGAACCAAAACCTTTTTCAGTCACATCCAAGCTTATCGGTGTTTTTTTGAATAAATTGACTCAAGTTGACAACTTTACTTTTCTTTTTTTAAAGTGTGCTATTATTGTCATAATTTAACGACAATGTTGAATGAATGTTATCATAGCCAAATGTAAGATTACCAGTGATTTGTTAGCTTTGTAATAATGCTGCAAATGATTTTAAGCAGTCTTGTTATTTACAAGTTTTCTTTGTATTAGATGGGAGCGTGTTGCACAAAGGACAGCATGCATGATTCGTGAATATTTTTACTTGCTGATGCATATTTATATTAAACTTTTACGCGACTTTCTTTTAATTTATACATTAAAAGATAAAATTTACGTGTCAAAATTGCATAATTGGCATTATTTCTGTTGACTTGTCAGGACTTGTCCGTCAATACGCATAAGACATGCAAAATAAGCATCTGAAGAGAAAAACACCATCACCTTTACTTACCGCAAGAGTGCTGGCGGCTGGGCGGACTCTTCTGCACATTCCAATACACAACTCAGAGTTTATTATTGACAAAAGATTGAATTTTTGGATATTCTTGCGATATGAAACGCCTCCGAAAACTGGTCTGGCTACTGTTGGTGAGGTGACAGTTTCATTGAACAAAAGATTCCAAAGATGTGCATAGTCTTGAAACACCAACACGATTTCTTAATGGTAGTCTTGTTTCTGGAAACTGCGAGTTTCAGTGAATGGCCTCCGAGTAACTGCTCTAGTTTGTTGAAAAATAAAGAAGTCGTTAACGAATGGAACAAAGGTGACAGAATGGATAGATTTTTACACCATGATAAAGTATGGCATGTGTCTTTGGATTATACTTGGAACCAGCCGATCCTGGTACATATGATGTGTTCATTTCAATGCCAACTGAAGTATGTACGTTGTGAAGGATCGTTGTGGAGAGTTGACTAGCTTCCTATCAGTGATGAATACCAAACAGTTGGGCAGAAATGTACAGTGTAGGTGGGGTAGGTGGCGAGTGTTGTGAAGAGACGTAGCCTGAAACTTCTTGGTCTAATATGCGCAAGCAAATCTTTATGGTGCTACAATTACGGATACTATTATATTTCTTTAAGACCTGCGACTCAATGCGGTTGTAGACGTGAAAGGAAACTAGTTTCAATCTTTATGTGGTAATTCAGAATAGCCTAAGTGAACCGGCCTTATTAACGGGTCTCGGATCACTTTACCAACTTTGACTTCCCGCGTCATTCATGAGATTGTTTACCCATCTATGCGCACAAGAGTCCCGGGACCAAAATAAAAGATCATATTTGCTTTGTTAACAACAGTTTTTTTACAAAAACAATTAGAGGCACAACCTCTTGACCACAAGTTGTTTTCTTATTCAGTTTTGTGGATAACAAACAGAACAGCACTCCTGCTGGTATTTGTTTCACTCCTTTTATTTTTAAAAAATAGCGCAAAAGACGAGCATGAAAAGTGAAAACACAAACCGTATGTACTAAAAAGCAAGCGATCTGTCATTAATTTTAATTGCACCCGCATACGTAGACATTTCCGATCAGCGATTGCGAAACAATGAATCAATTGATTAAAAGTGGAAACGCACTGAAACAACTTTGTCTTTATTTTCATGATGTCTGGAAAGAGTTGAAGTGTTCAATGCAAACAGCAATCAGTTTGTGTATGGTGCAGACGCACGTGATGTTGGGCAGGGGGTCGGGTCAATGGAAGCAGTCAGTTCAGTCGTCGTACATCTTCATGGGGTCGGACCTCTCAAGCCCGAAGAAAGTCACGAAACCATGAAACTTTGCGCAACGCCAGAAAAAGATGATTTTGTTATTATTGGTTTTACTGCAGGACAAGCGCAGTGAATAAATACTTCTTCGTGGAATTTAGTTTAGTCGAGATGATGAACATCTATTTTTTGACAACTCATTAGCGGTGCACATACAATCCACCGAGACTAGATACATACACTGTTCTCTGTCAAACTTGGCGAATTTTACTTTTCATCAGAAAAATGCCGATGTGATTACCGTTCGCGAATTTTCAGCGGAATCAAAAACACTGATGGTGCGTGTTCTAGACAGTCAAAGACGAGTCGCACGTGTCCTATCGTCTGACTGACTGACGGAATGCGTGTTTTTAGGAAGATGAATGAACACGAGCGATACAGGCACATGACCAACATGGCGCACAATACGGCCGCAAACGCCCTTCGCTTGCCTTCCCTTCCCTGCATTTCCGTTTTCATCAATTATAGTAATTTCTGTTATTACTTTCACAATAAAACGTTGTTATTCATTTTTCTGTCACAGGCAAAAACAAACATATCCGAAAATTATCGAAATGTCAATGATTGTTGTATTAGTTTTATCTCTGCAGTGTACATCGTGTCGCCTGAACATCCCAATCGGACTAATCGACAAAGCGTTTTCCTTTTCAAAGTTGTACGGA